>QLTV01004097.1:3180985-3200273 GCA_003457575.1 Thermophis baileyi
AGCCAACTTCCGGCACTGTGCATGCGGTCACCATCTTTTTTTTTTTTTGCTTTTTTAAAATTATTTTTTTAATTTTTTGTTACTGTGCATGTGCGCGTGCACGAAGTGCGCCCACGAGGCATGCCCACGAGGCGCGCCCACGTGGCACAGGAGGGTGCGAACCGGCAGTGAGGTAAGTTGGAACCCACCCCTGACCAGGGATACATGCATATCTATATAAATAACATTTTGATGCATCCTTCACTGTTGTGCATCTAAGGATAAATGTATATTAAGTGAAGACAAATATCTAACAATGATAGATATAATTGGGCGCAAACTGTATCTTTATTTTGTATTTTTACTTTTATTTGTTATGACAAAACAAAATGAAAGCTTGTTTCTAAGACATTCTCTTGACCTTGCAAATGTGACATTGATCAGTCCCAGCCCCCAATTTACATAATGATGTCAAGGCCTAAAGCAGATATGGGGAACTATGGTCCCTCTATGACTTATGGACTTCCAGAATTCCTGAGAATTCCTGAGCCACCCCTGGCCTAAAGGAACTATTCTTGTGCACAAACAAAGCCCTCTTAATCTTTTCTGGCCAAAAAGAAAGGAATATTATTTATCTCATGATAAGCAGGATGAAACTGACAAAGGCAATGGAGACTCAGCCCATGGGAAGGACTGAGGCAGACCTAATTAGGGGAAAGACAATAATGTAACATGGTGAAATGTTCCATACCAATTAAGGATATGAACCTTTATGTGACCCAACCAGATGCTCATTAACGGAGGGTCAATGGCTATGTGTAGCATTGCTGCTGCTTCTCTCAAACAATAAAACAGCTCTGTTTACATATACAGAAAGAATAATCTGGTTTCCCAAAATCCTAAAAGCAAAACAGAGCCTTAGAATTATCTACTCCACATTTCAAAATTGCTATTTTTCTCTTGTGTTTTGTTCATATGAGGTAGATAGGGCTAAGAGAGAGCTCTTGGGTCAAAGTGATCCAAAGGCCAAGGATGGAGTCTCCCTATTCTTATTCCAACACTTTAATCACTATAACATACTGGTTCTCATGCTGCCCAAGGTGTCTCCCCCCCCCCAAAATATTCAAAAACAAAAGATACAGATATCCAAACTGAGTTCATCATATATGGGGTGCCTTTGAATCATTGATTCCTGGTGATTGCTGGACTCTCTGCAGATTTCTTGGCAAGTTTTTTCAGAAGTGGTTTGCCATGCCTCTTTCCTAGGGCTGAGAGAGAGTGCCTGGCCCAAGGTCACCTGGCTAGCTTTGTGCCTAATAGCAATAACACTTAGACTTATATACCACTTCATAGTTCTTTTCATCCCTCTCTAAGCAGTTTACAGAGTCAGCATATTGCCCCCAACAATCTGGGTCCTCATTTTACCGACCATCAGAAGGATGGAAGGCTGAGTCAACCTTGAACTAGTCAGGATTGAGGGAATTGAACTCCTGGCAATGTGAGCAGAGTTAGCCTGCAATACTGCATTCTAACCACTGTGCCACCACAGTTCTAAAGTGGGACTAAAATAACATTTTTCAGGTTTCTAGCCTGATGCCTTAACCACTACCCCAAATTGGCTGTTCCTCATCATATATGAGGAATTGTACATTATATTACAGTAGCACTTTATTTCTCCAAATAGAGCCGAGGTGGCGCAGTGGTTAGAGTGTAGTACTGCAGGCTACTTCAGCTGACTGCTAGCTGCAGTTCAGCGGTTCAAATCTCACCGGCTCAAGGTTGACTCAGCCTTCCATCGTTCCGAGGTGGGTAAAATGAGGACCCAGATTGTTGGGGGCAATATGCTGACTCTGTGAACCGCTTAGAGAGGGCTGTAAAGCACTGTAAAGTGGTATATAAGTCTAAGTGCTATTGCTATTGCTAAATATTCTGCCACATTGCAGCAAAAATAATTTAAAAATCCTCTAGAACCACTTGCATCAGAAGCATATTGTGAGAATGCAAGTATCCTATGGTAGAAGTTTCAAATCATCGGCATTGTTAAGATTGCATGAGATGTTTATTGCAGAATTATCTAGTATTAGAGCTATGACACAAAATTATGAAGCTAAACAAGTATAGATTTTAGTATATTTTGAAAAGTATATTTTGTAGGCTTACCGTATGGCTCTGTCACGACAACACATTATCACAGAGGAATGGTATAGAAGATGTAGAGGCCAGGGGTGAAAAGAAAGAGAAGAATATAAATATCCATTTTAAAAGGATGGTTAGGGCATCTATTTTTATGTCTAGTGTTTCCTGAGCATTAAACTGCCAATAGCTTCAAATAGATAATGGGAAAACAGAAACTCTGCTGTGTGTTGCTATAAATCCTCCAGAACCTAAGTCTAATCACTGATGGATTACAAATAGTCAAACCCAACAGAGCTGTTACAGAGCCACAAATATATTAGTTCAACTTGAAAGAAAGATTAATACAAAGAAAAATACTATCTAGGATCAGCTACTACTCTGACCCTATCATTTATGTAGGTTAATGCTTTGCCTTTCTCCCATTCTGAATATTTCATCTGAATATTGAATGATTGTGCTGACATTTTTTTTCCTTCCAGGGTAGTTCTAGAGGCAAGATATGGCAATCCATAGACTAAAATATGAGACCTGAACCTCTCATGAATCTTTTATTAAATCACGAACACTGACACCATTGTAAAGAACAGATTTTTATGTACAGAAAGGTGTTTAACCACACTACATGCAATTTTCACACAATTTATTTTTAGGATGCCATGGATATAATATCTTTAAAATATAAGGCATTTCTCAGGTTCTTAGGCCACTTGACATGATCAAAACAATCTCTCAGTCAAAAAATAAGAAACTTCTAACACTCTCCTTGCCCAGTAATTGTAGTGTTTTGCATTATATTTTTTATAATCACATTTTAAATGTGCATGGAAATCCCACCATATTAACTTGGGTTGCAAAGAAGACAGGGATAATGTCCTAAAAAAATAGATAGGGTATTTTTTTTTCTTTATGAAACCAAGACTTTAATCAAAGTCAGAAGGAAATAGTAATCTCAAAATTCAGGCAACTGGACTGCTTCATCTCTGGAAGCTTTTAAGAAGAGACTGGACATCCATTTGTCTGAAATGGTATAGGGCAGGGGTTGTCAAACTCGTGTCGTCACTGCGGTGTCACGTGACATATTGGGACTTTTCTCCCCTCTGCTAAACCGGGTGGGGGCAGGGCCAGCACATGACGCATCCGGCCCGCAGGCTGCGAGTTTGACACCCCTGGTATAGGGTCTCCTGCTTGAGCAGGGGGTTGGACTAGAAGACCTCCAAGGTCCCTTCCAACTATGCTGCTGCTGCTGCTGGACTTGATTTCAAGCAATAGATCCAAAACAAAAAAGAAATAGGAAAGCAAGGCAGATGTTTATGGGAGGACAGTGTTCATGTTTGCCAGCTTTTGGGTTCAATTAAATCATTCTGTTTCTAGAAGGTTACATGTCAAACATTTGCACAAAACGTTGCCTGTAGAAGAGGAAGAAGCCAAGACTTAGTGTGATGGAAAGAGACCAGCATCACTACTGACTTTTGGGAAAGGTGCTCAATTTGCTTCCCATACATATCTGGAAACATATATGGCAGGACCTTCTAATCTGATCCATCAAATCCAACTGTTTTCCGAAGCATTAAATGATCAGAACCAAAACTATGTCAATGCTCATTTTTAATTTTGATATCTTGTCATTCACTCTAAGAATCCTGATGGACTGAGATTTTGCACATGAATAATCATAGCAAATGGAGTAATGATGATAATATGTCATTGAAGGAATGGCAGAAAGAAAAACTAATGGTTATATATATGACAGAATCAGGTATATACAGTAATAAGAAATGTGTTTGTGTTGTAGTTGTTCCAAAAGCATTTTTTTTCTTGAAATCACCTGCTTTGCCTCTGCTAGTAAGTCAAAATACGAGTACATCAAGTACATCGCTAGAATTAGTAGGCAGGGAGACATTTTGAACAAGATTATGGAGGTTTGCTTGAAATAGGGAAAGAGTAAATAAGAACAAAATACATCTGTTTAGGCAGGTGTGAAAAGCTCCAAGGAAATATCCAAAGCTAGCTCAAGGAAATCATGATTCATTGCATTAACCTTGTGTAGAACTTCAGTTTAATTATTGTCAGTTGCTAAATAATTAATATATCTTGAGTAAAAGCCACCTACGTTCTATAAGAAATGACTTACCAGAAGTATGCCCTGAGGAGGTGTACATCTGTTTGATGGAGAGGAATGCTCCTTGCATCTTAGCTTAATGTAAGAGAAAGTACAAAGGTACAGACTGGATGCAGAGGCCACCAAGTGACTCAGGGAAGTGGGAAAAAGTTGTGATCTTTCTGTTACTGAGAATGAATTTGTTCTAGTGCATGTTCATTAGAAACCAAAGCATGTAAGCCTCAGACTTTTGAGCCAGCAATGGAAACATGCAAGGCCATTCCCAAGGCTTAGTGACTAATGCTTCCAGTGAGATCTCAGCATTCCTTTGATAGATCAGGTGCTAATGTACACTGACATTCTAACCCACAGCACAGAAAATTAATACCAGTGTGGTAAGTCTGAGAAAGTCCATCACCAAGATGTAAATGCTTAATAGAAGAAAGCCCACAAATTCTGAAAGCTTTTCTACTCCTAGTGTTTTGGGTGGGTTTTTTTTTTTTAAGAAAAATATTTCTAATGCTCAAATGTATGAGTTTACAAGATTCTATGAGATTTGGGATTAGATGTTTATTTTCTGGTAACGGTAAAGGTAAAGATAAAGGTTCCCCTGTCCATTCATGTCTGACTCTAAGGGGTGTACTCATCTCCGTTTCTTAGCTGAGGGAGCCATTGTTTACCGAAGACAATTTCTGTGGTCATATGGTCAGTATGGCGATACCCTGAGACACACAGAATGCTGTTACCTTCCCACTGAAGTGTTACCTATTTCATCATTCTAGCCATTGTCTATCCACTGCAGGATGAAGGCCTCTTCTGCATGTTTTCAACCAATATGGTCTTGAATTCTTCTTTGCTAGTTGGGCCCACAATACTTGCTGATATCATCACTCCATCTTGTTTTAAGTCTCTTTTGTGGATGCTTTTTATCAAGTGGAATCCATTCTATGACTGCCTTAGTCCACTTGCCATCAGTTCTTCTTGCTATGTGACCAGCCCATTTCCATTTAAATTCTTTTACTCTTTTGATGGCATTGTATATTTTTGTTGTTCTCTAATCCATGTGCAGGTCTTTCTATCTTGTCTTGTGATGCCAAGCATGTATCTTTCCATAGCTCTTTGCACCACTCGTAGCTTTTGTATTGACTGTGAGGTTAGTGTCCATGTTTTGCTGGCATATAGAACAGGTAGTACAGGTAGTACAGGTAGTACACACTGATTGAACAGGTAGTACACACTGATTGAACACTTTTCTCTCCAAGCACAGGGAGAGGTTGTTCTTGAAAATTACGCTTAATTAGTATTATCTACTTGTATTTGCATGCGTTTGAATTGCTAGGTGGGCAGGAACTCACCCCATCTCACAGTTCTTGGATCTCAAACACAAGCTGTCAGCTTTCCAGCTGACAAGCTCAGGTCTTTAATGTCTGACCATCATGCCCCCTTATTTGATTTAATGACAAAAGGTAAAATGGTACTATAAAAACATTTTTGCAAGCTTATATATGCATAGATCACCTCAATCCCACTGAAACTGATGTTTGATTTCAGTCATTCTCCTACAGAGCATTAAGGGCAGGGGATTCAGAATTAATCCCACCTTCTACTGCAGATCCTTTCAAAATATGAAGGCTTTGTGACATCCACCAGCATTGCTGGAGCAGGGGTGGGTTCCAGATTTTCCTACTGCTGGTTCGTTCAGGGACGCGCCGCACAGGCGCGCACATGTTGCGCGTTGCGGGGGCGGGTCATGGGGGTGGGTTGTGGGGGCACGTGCATACGCAGTACAAAAAAAAGCTTCTGCACATGCGCAGAAGCAAAAGACAAGATGGTGGTGCCTATGGCATCGCCGAGAGAACCGGCTCAGGGGCATGGCAGGCCTGGGTCACTGCCGGTTCCAGTGACCCAGGCCGCCAAGTTACTACTGGTTCTATAGAACCAGTCCGAACCGGTAGGAACCCACCTCTGTGCTGGAGGCAAAACTAGAAATGATAGTGTAGAAACATTTTTACCTCTCCACTCATCTCCAATGTTTTATTTCAATTTTTTTCTTAGATTATGAGAAATGTTAAATATTTAACATTTAAAATATTTAAAACAATTCTATTTTTTTTTCCATTTTGGAGGCATACCAGAGATTTGGGAGGTTTTAGGATGAACCGCATCCTCTCCCTCATACCTCTTTCTTCCTAATTCCAGATATTCCCAACATCAAGAATCCAAAATTTCCTCCCCTTCTCCAAAATAAGAGTAAAAGTCCTCTGACCTTGATGTTACCCATCCAAAGTTGGAGCTCTCTTTATTTTCCACTGGATGCAGAAATATCGGCCTCTGAAGTATTCTTGGAAATAAAACATGGCAGACCAAATTTATTAAACTAATATTTCTCTCTACTTTCAAGGAAATAGAGAAATCTTTTATTTTACTCCTTTTTCTACAGGGTTTGAAGTAAATTGCAAACCATACCTTGATCTAAGAGTTGCAAATATTCCTTTTTAATATTTAATTTGCAGGGAGTACAATGCAGCAAAGATGCTGTTTGAATCAAAGATCTGAAAATGGAAGTTTAGATTGGGATTTGAATGCCACCTGATTTAATTTGGTCAAAATAACTTTCAGATAGAAGTTCCGATGGGAAAGCATCAATTTGCCTACATAAATATGTTTCACATTTTTGTCCAAATCAACAATACTATGGAAGTGGTTTGCCATTGCTTTCTCCTCATTCCCCCCTCCCCTCTAATTTCCCAATCTAGAATAAAGGTCTTGGATTTCCTAGAGGTGTCTCATCAAAACCTAATCCAGTCCAATTCTGTTTTGCTTTTTAAGATCAATTAAGATTGGTTAGGTATCATTTAGCTGGACAGGGCAGGAAAAAAATTGGGTGAATGACAATTCTTGGATTGCATAAGGTCATATCTAACCATAGGTTTCATGCTGACTGTGAAATTCAGTCCAAAACCCTAAGTATGATGGTGGTTATAACTGCTAACCTCATTTTCTTTTCTCTGCTATGTCTTTAGAATTAATCTTAGGGTGTTTTTTTAAATTGACACCTATTTTCCTCTAAAAGTTAACAGTCCTCTTAACCTCAGAAATCCATCTTAGTCACCTTCTTAAATGGACAAAAGGATTAGCTATGTTGCACAGGACAATAATCAGCAATTGGCAAATAATTAATTGCATAGAGTTTATGATAACTTTTGCTAGTAGTTTTCCTTTTCTTTCCAATATGTAGAGGAAAGAAAATTATAGAGCAATTTTGTTTGTTTATCAACCGATTATGATGTGGTGAATGGATTAATTACTGAAAGTGTGAGGGGATGCAATTAGAGAGACTTCAAATTGCTAATTGGAAGTTAGCATAATTGCTAATTAATGTAATTGCCTTTGGAGGCAAAGGAAAGAAAAACCAAGAGGTTAAAGACTGATTTCAGTATTGTGTCTTACTTCATATGGATGTTTCATCAAGACGAAGTATATGATAAAGTACCTAATGATGCTGACAAGACAGAAAACTATAGGTTGGACTGAACCAATGTTACTATTAGTTAGATCTGTAGGTAGTTGCAGAGCCATACAAGCAACTTCTCATTAGTGGCTCTGAATTACTCTGGAGGAGACTTTAGTGAAGTGAAGATTTCTCTGTGTTAAAAAAAATGCATATATTGATTGTAAAGAGATTCCTCAGTAATATACCAGAAGCTTCCCAGATGAATCTCACCAACCAGAACAGGAGAGATATTTACAGTACTTTAAGAAAGTTAAGATATATAGGCATAAGTACAATGTTTTTTTTTAAAATAATTTTAAAATATTACCTAATCTTGCATTTGGAAGGAATAAAGTTTGCCACCAGAAATCAAAAACTATTTTGACTCTATGCTATTGGAAAGGAGGGGGAGTTAGCATTTTTTTTTATAGCATGTCCACACTTCCCCAACAATAATTGTTCCAATGCAACATAGAAGCTCTGAGGCTTGAAGAGACTTTTCAAGAAGTACAAAGTAGATTTAAGTAATTATAATTTCACCACAATGACCAAGCAAATTTCCTCTCCAGAGTTTTGGCTTTGCTTCTTTCATTCTCTACTTCTTTATCATGCTGTAATGTCTGCTGATGTAACTCAGGGGTGTCAAACTAGCAGCCCGGCTCAGCAAAGGCAAAAAACATCACAATACGTCACATTGTGACGACACGTGATGCAATCGAGTTTGACACCCATGATGTAACTGAAGGACATATATGCATTTTTTAAATATATTTCTCTTTCTGATTTCCACTTTTTCCCTTTGCTTTATTGCTAGAGAATTCTGTATCCTTGATGGATTACACAAAGCTAAACAAGGCAAGTTACCAGACCTCAAAATGAGAAGATTGAGATAGATATATGGCTTGAGTGTGATAAAAGGTTGAAATGTCCTCCTATAATTAAACTATCTAATCTAAGTGCAATGCCATTCTATTTGTTCTTGTCTGTCTTCTGGGTATTGACACACACATTCACAGTACAAAGTTCAAACGAACATTGTTTTCCCTTGTCATTATCGTATTTACAGGAACATTGGAAGGACAAAAGGAAGCATGAATCATCAGCCAATTAGGCTAGCCAAAATTTCTCAAGGCATGGATTGGGCCACTGCTACTGTCCAAGAAGTGGTGTAGTAGACTTTCTTTAAAGAGATCCACTTGCAGCTTATTAGCAATTGATCACTGGCCCACATACAATATTTAATTTGTTAAAGAACATTTGGATTTATTTCTTCCCCTGGAAATGGTTGTTTCCGTCAGTTATATCTGCCCTTGGTACATACTCTGGCCCCAATTTATGTTTCACCAAAGAAGAAGCACAAAAACCTGACAGCTAAGCATCCATGCCATGAATGAAAATGGTTTTAACTTTGTCTTTCCCAACAGGGGGAAAAATGGCACCAATCCAGATAACTCTGGCTTTAGCAGAACAATACATTAATTACTGTGCTTTTATTCCTCCTCATTAATTCAAATGCAAATTGGAAAAATGGGCCTCTTCCTCCTGGCCACCCACAGTAATTATGTGAAAAGTGTATCTTCAGCTAACACTACATTAATACATTTAATTGCTTTTCTGCTTGAAGTGAACATCCAGAATGTTGCCTGTTCCATATGGCATATTTGATTATATATTGATTAAAGTGCAAAATATAACTCAACATGGACACATATGCATTAAAATGGAAGAAAACATGAGGAAGAAAGGAAGGAAGAAAAATGAATATTATTTCCAAATTAATTCATATTCTGAAA
Source organism: Thermophis baileyi (assembly GCA_003457575.1). Taxonomy (NCBI): domain Eukaryota; kingdom Metazoa; phylum Chordata; class Lepidosauria; order Squamata; family Dipsadidae; genus Thermophis; species Thermophis baileyi. Next base: position 3,190,485 of record QLTV01004097.1, read on the forward strand.
GGAATATTCGGGAAAATGTTTTCAGAAAATATTTTTTTTTTCGTTTAGAAAAATTCTGTGGGGTTCTTTGATTCTAAGAATATCTTTACAGAAAATGCAATTACCAGTTAATGAAGGAGGATTCATTTTCCAAGTCTGGAGCTATTATCCTGCTTACCTATTGTCAATATTAAGTCCTGGAAGCCAACAATTGGTGTTAATTTTCTGATTTGGGCAACATTGGAATATGCATATAAACATCTTTGAATGGATAGATCTGAACATACTAAATATACTTAGTATCTGTGGAATCATTTACACCATTAAGAAAATTATGGGATAAGTGTTAAATATCATCTCTCAGATGTAACCCAAAGGCAATATTTATTATTATGGTATTTGTTAACAACATTGTTTGGACCAGCAGCAATTTCAATTTCTAAGGCACCTGAGATACTAGAACAACTTGTTAATCCTTTAAACTAAAAAGAACCTTCATTTAGTGTTTATAACTATTTCTTATCAATGAATCAATTTGATATGTGGATATTAAGAAACAAATTGAATAAAGATTAGAGGTTCTTATATTGTCTAGATAATGGAGAATGTCTTAAATTCTATAGCAAGAGTATCAAATGGATTCAGGATTGTGACTTAAACAACAAATAATATTAGAACTTATTGGATTCCAATATGTTTGTATAAAAAGGAACAGTCAGAAACAGCATTTTGTTGGAGATGTAATAAGGATAATGCTTTTTTAAAAGAGATATTTCTGTAAGGTCTTATACTTACTAAGTTTGAGAAGAAAATAGTGGGTTATACAAATATGATAGTGTGAGAAAAGCTAAAGTTTTCAGAGATCTATGTTCAACTATCTATGTTCATCATTATCATCTTTCTCCATCCATCCATCCATCCATCCCTCAACTCTCTCCTGTCTGTCTGTCTGTCTGTCTGTCTGTCTGTCTGTCTATATTCATCTATCTATGTTCAGCTATCTATGTTCATCATCATAATCTCCATCCATCCATCCATCCATCCATCCATCCATCCATCCATCCATCCATCCATCCATCCAGCCATAATCTCTCTCCTGTCTGTCTGTCTATCTGGCTGTATCTATCTATCTATCTATCTATCTATCTATCTATCTATCTATCTATCTATCTATCTATCTATCATCTAATTTAATAGTTCCTACATTTTTAATAAATTCATTTTGAAGATTTCTACATTGCTTTCCAAATTGAACTTGTAATTAATAGTTTGAAATAATTTCACAGGCTATTTTTAAAGCAACTGCCTTATTTCCCACTTACAATGCAGCATTTTAAATTTTAACCTTTTGAACCAACCACAAATGAAATCCCCTGTTCATTGCAGGAATCCACATTGAAGAAACCATGTGATTGGGCTACTCAGCATCTGTTTTAACACATCTGATGAAACCATCAGATTTAACCATCTGTCCGAGCAATACAGTAGTATTCCACTACTAGAGTTAGGTTCTTTTTTTCTAATGTTCATTGAGAATCTGCCCCTCTATAAATGTTCTGTGTCTATCAATCTAGAATGAAGGGAATAAGTTCTTTGAGGGGTTTGAACAGAGATATCATATCCTCCCTCCCTCCCTCCCTCCCTCATCTTTTCTTAAAGTTAAATGTGCTCAGATCCTTACATCTCTTTACATGGGACACAGAACTCATCTGTATTGCCCCTAATAATCTGGGTCTCATTTTACCGACTTCAACTTTGGAAGGATGGAAGGCTGAGCCAACCTTGAGCTGGTGGGGATCAAACTCCTGGCAGTGAGTTGAATTAGCCTGCAATACTGCATTCTAATTACTGTGCCACCATGGTTCAGTAAAAGTTAGTAAAAGTTAGCTGAAAGTAATCATGCCTATGCAAAAATTATATGCATAATTGAACTAGTCAGTTGTGATTCACATCCTTCTTTTAATTATTGTATATATTCCTGCATATACTAATATTAGATTAAGTGAAGTGAAAGTATAAGCATACTTGGTTTGCTGCAAGGGAAATTTCCACATCTGTCTATTTTAAGGTTTTCCTCAGATGCATGTTGCCTCCAAAAATGCAGACTGTTCAGGTTGTGGAATGTCTGGTTCTATGTTGTGATATGTTTCAAAATTACGGATACAAGATAGCTATTGCTCCTCTAGTATCGGTTGTTAACTACTGTACTTTAAAAAATGAGGTGTGAAGTATTGAGAAATAAATGTTGGCATCTCATTTCACTGCATTTTTATCCTGCAGTTGCCTAAATCAATTAATCCTCAACCGGTCAGTTTCCTTGCTGTAAATGTTTTCATGATTGAATTGATCCATTCCACAGGAAGGCAGAAAGCCTTGTATATTTACGTCAAAATATGCAGTTTTCTTTCATATGTAACATGCATATCTTTAAAGCCTTGAAATCGCTATGGCAATGAACTAGGCTTCTTTGTGAAGAAGACAATTGATATAAAAAGAAGCAAGCAGAAGTAAAGCTACATTCAGTAATGTGTATGCACCTTTTGTTTGAGCATTGATTATTATGGATTGATGCATATTATGTTTTAAAAACAATGGTTTTCATAATTCTAAAAATGAATGTGCTACATGCGGCATGGTCTTTTAGTTTATCTTTCAGGATTGACTTTTCCATTAGGCTGAGTGAGATGGTACTCTCTGGCAGCAGATAATGGAAGTGAGGGCTGAGGGCTGTTCCTTTGAGACCCTTTATCATCTTCTTTTGCTGGAGAATAGAATTTGGTTACTACACAGCCTTGAATTAACAGATTAACAGAGTTGGAAGGCACCTTGCAGGTCATCTAGCCCAACCCTCTGCCCAAGCAGGAGACCCTTACATCTGCCTCTACCTAGGATCGAACTCAAAACCTCCCAATCCTTAAGTGGAGTAAGGGCCACCACCGTGTTCTGACCCGGCTCCCAAACATGACATGCGCGCTGTTGTTTTTTTTACTAACGTTCCTTTATTTAGGAGCACCAGCAACCCCAGCAAAGAGTCTCTCTCTCTCTCTCTCTCTCTCTCTCTCTCTCTCTCTCTCTCTCTCACAGCAGGCTAACAAAGTCTCTAAATGCCTATGGAAATCGAAGCTCGCTCCCTTTCCCCCTGAAATGGCTCCAACCCACCAGGAGTCTCTCTCTCTCATCCACACTTGTAATAGAAGTCCTGGAAGGTGCACTCGCTCTTTTTCCAGCAGCGGACACACACACACACATGCTCCAAAGGCACGCCTGACTCTCCGCCCCAAAGATTCCAAAAAAGAATTCCAATACAGTTCCAGACAGGATTCAGAAGTTCGGAGTATCAGTGGCTGACTGACTCTTCTGTCCTGAGGACCGGCCCATAGATTCCCACTGGTCTCCTCTTCTCTGCCTTCTGCACATCCCTGCATCACACATGGGACCCAGCTGTTCCTCCTCTTCCTCATCAGCCACCTCTGGACCTAGGGGCTGTTGACTCGCCATCTGGGGGCTGATGGACGGCCCAGGCTCTGCCTCTGTCTCTATCTCTGAAAGCTCCATTCCCTCTTCCCCCTTGGAACTCTTAGATTGCCTTGATGCTGGCCCCAACTCCTACTCTGCCTCCTCATCTGATTCGGCTGCTGGAGGGGTCGGCGGCCGACAGGCCACAACACAATCTATGACCTATACTGTGCCTTCAAATTCATCTAGCCTTTACATTTAGAACTGTAGCTCAAAATCTTGTTTAAATGCAGCCAAGAGGAAAGTATCAGAATAATTTTTTCCCATGAACCTCATGCATTTCCCTAAAGCAATTCTTATTTTTCTGTTCATTAGAGTGTAATATGCAACTATTACCAACCTGTGGATTCTTGTTTTTTTACATGCACTCAGAAGAACCTAGTCGATTCCGATACATATTATATGACGTAATGTTTAGTCATTTAATGCACAATTAATTATATGTTTTTACTTTCCAGCCTGCATTTGTCAACTCTGCTCCATAAAATCAAACCACCTTCATTCAAGTTGAAAAAAAGCCTTAATATAAAAACGGAAGGTTTTCTAACTCGGAATGCTTTTTATTGGAATGTTTGTTTCTGTCCAGTGACAGATCCCATAATGAATTAAAATTCCATCCAATGGCTCCATAGCCACCTTCATAAATTCCATCTGTAAACTAAAAAAGGTTTAGCAAAATAGCCATACAAAACATCTGGTTTATCTCTGGTTTGACCATAAACATTTATAAAAACCACCAATCTCTCCCCGTTTCCAACAACCAAAAATCATATATTAACTATTGGTAGATAACACTTCTTGCTTAACTGAAAAATTTGAAGATTTGAAAATTTCTTGAATATTTCCTTGTTTATTTCCCCCTTCTCCTTGTTTCACAGACATATAACATCATGCCATTTCTTTTCTTTCACTAATTCAGGTTCTTTATCATTTACCCTTCTGGCATTCTAAATTGCAATCTTACATATGCTAAGCAGGGGTGGGTTCTAAGTTACCTCACTGCCGGTTTGCTTCCTCCTGCGCCGCGCTGAAAATCCAGCTTCTGCACGTGCACAGAAGCGAAAAATAAAATGGCGGCGCCTATGGCGCCAAGAGAGCCGGTTTGGGAGCGTGTCCAGCCGGCCATCACTGCCGGTTTGGCGAGCGCGGGGAAATTCCTGCTATCAGTTCTAAAGAACCGGTCCAAACCGGCAGGAACCCACTTCTGATGCTAAGGATGTCACCAGATGGGCCTATAAATATTAACCTCTGCTGCCCATTGTAACTTTGCACAATGGAGGCATTTACATAGTTTCTTTTAGCAAGATAGAGAGAGGGCAGATCAGAGGTGGGTTCCTACTGGTTCTAACCAGTTCTTTAGAACCGTTAGTAACTCGGCGATGACGTCACAGAGCCGGTTCCATCAGTGTCTCCGTGGGCGCCGCCATCTTGGATTTTGCTTCTGCACATGCGCAGAAGCTAATTTTTTATTGCTGCGCGCACACGGCGCGACCCTGAGCAAACCGGCAGCAAAAGGATCCAGAACCCACCCCTGGGGCAGATTATATCTAAATTTGCAATAGTGGTGAATATCTGTAGCTCGGGTATAGGATGAGGGTGGAGGTTTGTTGTCTGAGTTTGTGGGTTGGTTTCCAAACATTTTGGAAGACTGGTAATGAAACATTAAAAAACCGACCCACAAGCTCAGAGAACAAACCTCCACCTTCATGTATGTAAGTTTAGTGTTTGTTTAGATGTTTTGCAGTTCGGATCTGGTATTCCTCTTTACAGGAAGAACTGGACACTTCCTTTGAGAGAGTTGAAGTATGGTGTCTAGCAACTGAAACATTGCTGCAACTTTCCTGTTGGCATTGTGATCATGGAAACTCAGTCATCAGTGCTTCCAGTTAACACCAATATTGCAAAATTATTGGGAATTAAACAGATATAAACTGTTCCGAAGAAACAAAAATAGAAGAGAGACAAAAGCAGGCACTTGGTACTCAGAGGACAGTAATAGTTGTGATGGTGATAGCAGTAGAATTGTTAAGGCTTTTAACTGAAGTTGAATCACTGGTGTTTTCTTTTCTTTTATTAGCTGTCAGGAGTGTTCTATGGACAGAAAGACACTTTGTTATTGCTAAAAGAGAATAAATTGTTTACAGAGCACCCACACAGACATGTGATATATCATATAAATACAGTTAGTCCCCAACTTATGACTGTAATTGGGGCTGGAAGTTTGGTTGTAAGTCGTGACAAGTATAAGATGAGGAACCCACATGACTGGACACAATTTTATAACTGCTTTTACTGAGGTCATTAAACAAAATACACATAAGTCCAAATCCATTCTCCCCAATGAGCATTTTTTGACAAAAAGGTTGCATAGTGTGGTCACATGATAACAGGATGCTGCAACCATTTGTAAAGGTTATTCAGTTGACAAGTGCCCAAAATGTGATCATTTTACCATAGTGGGGACAGTGCAACATTTTATTATGGCAGGAAATGCTTTATGGGCCATAAAACACCTTTTCTGTGGCCGTTGTTAACTCCGAACAGCCGATAAACAAATAATTATAAGTCAAAGACAACTGTATAGATATAGTTCAGCTACATGGATTGGAAGATCACATGGGCAATAGAATATTCTTTCAAAAAGTAATATATGTTTTTGAGAGTACAAAGTAAATGTAGGCTTAATACCATTCCTGGCATCACAGGGAAACCAGTATGCCTTGAATGAATCTTCCCAATGGCTCTAGCTGACTTAGTTCAGGACCTGCTATTTAAATTTAAAGAATGTCCTAGAATAACACTACATGGGAGCTTAAAAAATATTGAAGAAAGCCAACGTGGTGCAGTGGTTAAAGTGTTGGACTAGAAGCTGGAAGACCCAGATTGGAATTCACCCTTCACTTTGGGCCGATTATTCTCTGTCTCAGCCCAGCCTATCTAACTGAGTAATTGGTGTGTGTGTGTGTGTGTGTGTGTGTGTGTGTGTGTGTGTGAAATTAGAGGAAGTACTATCTCTGCACTGAGCTCCTAAATGAAAGGTGGGCTATGAAATTAAAAGAATAAAGTGAATGCTGTCTCCTTATTCCTTGAGTTGGAATTTGGGGCATTAACTTCTTCTTGCCCTCTTCCAGAAAATTCATTATTTCTCCATACACTTTGGAAATTACCTGTGAATTGTGAATTTCCTGATCAGAATTGGAGATGTCCAAAGCAAAGGCACGAGTGATGGAGGCAAATGTTTACAGACATCGCTGCTACAAACAGGGACAGCTCTAAAATTTTGTTCAAAGATTGACTAATGCTTATCAGGGGTAGTTTCTTGGTGAATTTACCTGCCTGAGCAGTTACTTCTACCCTGTTTTGTAGCTAGCTTTGTTCTCACATACCTGATCCCTTCCTTTCTCAATGCTACTACTCCATTCCTTCCCCCATCATGTTTTTTCCCCTCCTTTTTGTTGGGTCTGGAGGGTACTTGTATAGATACAAAATTCATTTCTACATATGGAAGTCATTGGCATGTGAGACACAGAATAATTGGTTTATGAAATTAAGATACAATTAATACTGCAAATAGCTACCATTTTATGTAAACAATCAATTTGAATTAGTAATTTTTAATTTAATTTTCATGGCTCCACTGATTTTGAAATATTGTTTCTGGCAGGTACAAATAGTAACATGTGCCACATTTAGCCATTTATTAAGGATGAGGGACTGGAATTGGCAACTGTACATTGGAAAAGGTGAGGAAGCTGGGCTATATTTGGCAACATGCTTCTATCTATTTCTCTTTTGTAGGGATTGTCATAAATTCAGGGTCACCTTGAGCTTCTACTTGTTTAGCATAACTACTAATCAAGGAACTTGGGAACTTTCCATGCATAATATACCATCACTATAATTACAGTACAAATCATGTTTAACTGTGCAATTAACCAATAATCTGAACTCACGCCAGGTTCATGAATGGTAGCTACACAGTGTTAAAGAAAGAAATCAGTGAAGTCAGATTTCTGCTTTCAATGTAAAATGACATCATCCAAGAGATGAACCACTTCAACATTCATCCAATATTGCAGTAAAGAAGACAAGCAGTTGAATGAAAAAGAAGCCAGAAGTTATGGAAAGTTATTGGTCTACAATTAAAATTTGAAGTTGAAGCAGAACTTTGGTTTCATACTGCTCATCTCATTTTTAAAAAGTATTATGGCTCTATGAGATACATATTTTCTACACTAGGAAATATGAAATTCACTAACATAATTCATAAAAAATAAATTTAGGTGCTAGTGGTTAAACTTCCAGAGACAGCTGAATACCCTAAAGCTATAATAAGTGACAGATGCACCACTTTCCTGTCATTGTCTCAAGGTAGAGCTAAATGCGCTATGTGAGCTGGACTTTCTCTCAACTGTGTAAGATAGGTGAGAATATCAGAATTAGAAGATCTGATAAAAATCCTCATTTTTAAATAGGAAAAAAAAATCAACCTAGACTTACAATAAAGATATATGGGAAAAAATGGAAAGATTTCAGTCCAAAGAGACAAAGTCCTGTGGCACCATCATCAAAGAGACTTCTGTGATTTGTAAAGGACTTATAAGGACTGTGGCTAAGTCCTTATAAGTTGCTGCCAAACATTCAAGTCTTGTTTTTCTAAGGCCCTGTTGCTCCTTCTCTCCTGAAAGTAGAAATAACAGAGTGTTAAGACTTTGCAGGATTTACACATCTTGTTTTATTTTTTAATCATTCCCAACACCATAAAAAAAAAACTCTTCAAGATCTCAGCCCTTCTTTCTCCTTTATCATATCAATGACACCTGTAGCCCTGGAGAATAAAAATAGTCTGCTGCAGGAGCTGGTCCAGACAGTTAACAGGAGTCAAAACACTGGCCAGAGTCATAGACTGATGTACCAATTATATGAAAGTATAACACAGTTATCCTTAGAAGGACAGATACTGAAGCTGAAGCCCAAATACTTTGGTTACCAAATGAGGAGAGAGGACTCATTGGAAAAGACTTGAAATGTGGGCAAACTCTGGGAGACAGTGGAGGACAGGGAGGCCTGGCATGCTATGATCAATGGGATCATGAAGAGTTGGACCCAACTTAGTGACTAAACAACAACATAACCCAATTAAATTTAAATAGTAGATTAAAAAATTCTTGATTTTATATTGCTTCTATTAAAAAAAATCTTGTCATCAAAAAAAAAAATCAGTTTAGTATTTTCCAGGTAAAATCTGGAGGAGTCTATGACTGAATTTAACAGTTTTGACATGCAAGGTACTGTTTCTCTAGTTCTACTAACAGTGGTATCAACATGCATATCATAGATGCTAAATGATCCAAACATTTTCAAAATAAAGAAGAGATTACTATAGCTGATAGAGGCAGCTAAAGTTCATTAAAGCAGTCTTTTTTGTTCATGCTAATGTGTTTCTTTTCTTCTTAAACTGCGATCATTTTGTGAGTTATGCTCACAATGGTATTATTCTAACTCCTTTCATGCTTTCCCCCCTCCCCCTCAGCAGTCATCAGAAAAGTAGAGAAACTCATTTTGTTTTCAAAACTCAGGCAATAAATCTACTTGGGATAAAGAAATATGAAGATAGTTGTAGGCAGCTAAACCATTTTTTAAAGATGGTTAATCCTAATTTTACCCTAAGGGTTAAAGGCTACAAAAGTAATATCAAAATGTATTATTCTTTCCAATCACCTGTACAGTATGATATCTGGTGGGGTGAAAAGAAATTGTGGTGGTCCAGAGAGATGGAGGTGCTTGTCACATTCAATTTACATTGTGATTAGTAGATATGGACAGTTTGGAGAATAAAAAGATTGAAAGCCCAGCTGTGACTAGTATTCAGCAGCCAAAGCATTTCAAAAGCAGAAGTATCTGCGTGACCGCCTTCTGCCACATTCCTCCCAACGACCAGTGAGGTCACACAGGGTCAGCCTTCTTCAGGTCCCGTCGGCCAGACAATGTCAGCTGGCGGGACCGCAGGGGAGGGCCTTCTCTGTAGCCGCTCCAACTCTGTGGAATCAACTTCCCCCCGAGATCCATACTACCCCCACCTTACTGGCCTTCCGTAAAGCCGTTAAGACCTGGCTTTTCCGGCAGGCCTGGGGCCAATAATTGACTGATTGGCCCATGTATGTTTGTGTGAATGTTTTATTTTAATATTGATGTATTTTTAAATTGTTTCTATTGTTGTCTTTTTTTATTTACTGTGAGCTGCCCAGAGTCCTTCAGGAGTTGGGCGGCATACAAATTTTGCTAAAATGCAGG
>QLTV01004097.1:3200288-3233961 GCA_003457575.1 Thermophis baileyi
AAAATAAATAAAGTATGGTACACAGACACTAGTAAGGAGCCGAGGTGGCGCAGTGGTTAGAGTGCAGTACTGCAGGCTACTTCAGCTGACTGCTAGCTGCAGTTCGGCGGTTCAAATCTCACCGGCTCAAGGTTGACTCAGCCTTCCATCCTTCTGAGGTGGGTAAAATGAGGACCCAGATTGTTGGGGGCAATATGCTGACTCTGTGAACCGCTTAGAGAGGGCTGTAAAGCACTATGAAGCGGTATATAAGTCTAAGTGCTATTGCTAAATGAAATATATGGAAAAGAAGATTCAGCCCTATTGACCAGACATATCCACTAGGATTTACTACTGTTACTTGGAAAGTTAATTAAAACTGCATAAACACTGATTAGGGCAAAAATTTGCACATGCATGATTCAAGTAAAAAAGTGTCATTCAAGCTTCAGATGCTTGTCTCAGAAAACTCTGATTTAATATTGCACTTACTACATAACATGCTTTGAATATACCAAAATATGTGTGTGTCTTCCAACTCCTCCCCCAAATGCCGAACAATCAAGTATTATTTAAGGACCTGTTTCAAATTTATATATATGCATATGGAGAGAGAGAGAGAGAGAAAGAGAGAGAGAGAGAGAGGGGGGGGAGGGAGGGAGGGAGGGAGGGAGAGAGAGAAATGATAGAGAGGTAGAGAGATGAGAGGTGGAATATGCTATCCCTCTGATTGATTAATTGATTACCTCCCAGATGCGTCTCTAAGTACAAATGTATTTTCACCCTTGACTCTGTTGGCTTCTTATCATGCCCCATGATTTGTCCACAGAAAATTAATGTTTAATACTTTGCTTTCCCTATGACATGTGTCTAACAGAACTGGCTAAATACCATCATGAATATTATTAAAGTTTGTTCACAGTCATCAGCAGTGATGGAGCAAGATGAGAGTGTTGGTTGTCCATTTCTTAAGAGAAGGGGAGATTTTCTTCCTGACCAATTGTCACCACCTGGAACCCTGAGCCAGTGACTATAATCTGGCTATACTAGCTACTGACAATATTCATACTGACTAAATCTCAGGAAAATAAAGTTAATTCTAAGTAGCAATTTATTATATACGGTAGTTGATGAATGGCAGTTGGAACTTCTATTAGTTTTCATAAATGCTACTATTTTCCCCAAATTAAACACTTTGCAATATGTGTGTCCAGTTGCAAGTTCAATTCATTTCTGTTTCTTGCAATGTCACTGCTTCTTCTTTGGATTGCTGTTTCTATGCATAACTGTCATCCTGTTTTTATAAAAAACCATCCTGCTACTTTTCCCTGTAACATTAATATAAAGATCTTAAGCCATAATTCCTCTCTTCAGAGCTCCCTAAATCCTATTCTCCTGCCAGCCCTTTCTGGTCCTTATCTCTTTATTTCATTTATTTATTTTGATGCCTTCAAGTCAATGTTGACTCTGACAACTGCTTGTCTCTGCAATTTTCTTGACAAGACCTTCAGAAGTGGTTTGCCTTTTTCCCAGGGCTGAGAGAGTGTGATTGGGCCAAGGTCACCCAGCTATCTTTGTGTCTAAAGCAAGACTAAAACTTGTGTCTCCTAGTTTCTAGCTTAGGGGCCTTAACCCCTCCATCAAATGTCTCCCTCTTTATGAAATAGGACGGTACTAAAGGTTTCCTTGCTTGAACAAACTTCAAGCATAGCATTTGTTTAAAGTTGCCTTGAAAATGATGTGGTCCTCTGCTTCTAAAAAGCAAAGTTGATGCCATCATGTCCAAAGGCCTTGCTCCAAAGGATGAAGCATATCAGGGATACAAAGGGCAGTACCCTTTAATCATCCAGTTATATAGCTTGGCCATCCTTCTTTTCATAGTCCTATAATGGACAAAACTGGAAGTTTCTTGCATTGTGACACTCAGAAGCAGGAAATGTTATATGTGCATGAATAAAAGTGTCTATTACTCCCATCTGATCAGGAACTTGGCAATCATGGAGAATTATAGTTTGTGACCAAATTCTTAGTATGCACCTTTTCTCTCATTTTACTCATCTATGACAAGAAATCTTTTTTTAACTTATCAGTAACCTCAGTGGCTCCACTAATGCCATGACTCTATAAAGAACTTTAGCTGTTTATACTACTTAAATGCAGGGTATTTTTGTTTAATGGATGAATTTTAATTCCATATCTGTTTCAAGATTCTCTGATGGCAAACCCTCATTTATACCTTTTTAACTTCATACTCATAACACACTTTGATATAAAGTACTTTTGGGTTTCTCTTATTTGATCTGCCACAAGTTTGTCTTCTTCTTCCACTTTTACTAAGACGATGAAAGAGACGCCATATTAACAGTTTGTTCCTGCATCTTTAAAAGCTTTTTATAATGACTTAGTCATTTGTCCTAATGATGCAAATTCTTATTATCTATCTACCTATAATACAACACAATACAATATGATGTGAAGATAAAGAAGAGTGAACTAAATCTTGACCATGACTAATGGAGAAACTTTGCTGCAGTTTGCTTTAAGGGGAATAGTTAGTTTTAGAATTTAAGAGCTGGCATTTTCAAGACATATGAACGAGCCCTCTAGGGAGAGATTAAAATGTATCTATTCATATTGAATGCCATTTTTTCATAGCTTTACATTAACAGTTTTAAGACCTAATAAAATATACTATGGCAGCCTTGGCACACAAGATATTTCAAAATCTGTGCATGTATGGGTTTTGAAGAACAACTTAGTTCACTCTGAATACAATGTCTCAGCCAAAGATGATGTACTATACATCTGATGAAATAGATTTTAGGCCATGAGAGCTTAAGTTTAATAAATCTGTTAGTCTGAAGATGTCAATAGACTCTTTATTATTTTTATTCCATCAAAAAGACATTGAAGAATTCTTAGACATAGGCATTCTACACTGATTCAGGAGACTGACCAGGAAGCAAACACACTAGGCCAATTAAACAGACTGGTTTACAAAAATGGTTTTTCAGAGATGAACATGATATATTTTCTGGAGTAATAAAAAGTTGGTGATTTTAATATCACAAATAACTTCTGAAGGTGTTTTATAAACAATAGGAAAATACCTAGTTTAAACATGTTAAATCCCTAGTTTATACATGTTTGCTGAAAAGGATAATATCATTATCATTAAAATTATATACTTGACTTCAATAAAAATGTTTTTAATGTTCTGGATGTATAGTCTGAATTGCTAAACTCTAGACCTTGAAACAGAAATAGAGGCAAGGTACAAACTAAGGGTTAAAAAAGGAGTTTAAGATTGAAAATTTTGCATTCTGAAAATGCCTAAAGTTGACATGATGGTTTAGTGTACAAGCTATAGTTGCTTTAAGTAATGGTTTTCCTAACAATGGTGTATTAAATAAGCCACAGATAGCTGGATTTATATGTGATCAGTCATAAAACATACTTTACTGGATAATCCATACTTTATAATCCATCCATACAATGAGATTGCACTAATAAAATCAATTTCATTGAGGGCCACATCAGGGTTGTGTTTGACCTCAGGGGGCTGGGGTGGGTGTGTCCAGGGTGGGTGTGGCCGGCTCGATGTCATTCATGTCAGGGGCTCAGGTGGTGGCCCGAGCACTCTGCCAATGAAAACGGGCTTCTAAGCTCTGTTTTCAGCTCTGACAGCCTCCTACAACACTCTGCCAGCGAAAATGGAGCTCGGGAAGGCCGCACATGACCCTCTCGAGCTCAATTTTCGCTGGCAGAGGCACTGTGGGCCAGTCCTTCGCTGTTTCCAGGATGGCCCCGCGGGCCAGATCTAAGCACCCTGCGGGCCAAATCTGGGCCCCGGGCCTTGAGTTTGACACCCCTGCACTAATACAATGAACCACACAGTAATTTAAAACAGATTGAAAACTGCATTCAATCTTCTAATTTTTTTTTTCTTTTTTAAATAAATGTTTTCCTTTTTTATAAATGTTTAAAAATGTCTATCACATTTTTTGATTTTCAGATCACAATGTGAATTGTGTGTGCCTTCTATATATCAGTTCAAAAAACCTTGTTTTGTAGTTGGTTTGGTGCTTTGTCCTGGGATTATTATTATTATTATTTATTAAATTTGTATGCCGCCCAACTCCCAAGGGACTTTGGGCGGCTCACAACAATATAAAAAACCATTAAAAGAAAACATAATAAAAACATTTAATGACTTGTTAGTCATTGGATGGCTTGTTAGTCTTTTTTCTTGCAGGGTTTGGTGCTTACAATGGTCCCAAAACTTTGATTATTAATGGAGTGACAATTATTAAGTTCCCCATGAATTGTTAAAAAAAATAAAAAAAGTTAGAGAGAATATAAAAAATAATTAATCTGCAAGTTGTCTTTTGAAAATAATCTAAAACTACCTATTTGGAATTGTCACTTCAGCTACCATTAGTGAAGATTTTTCCACTTTGTGATATGTCCAATTAGTAATTTTCCTTTAGACAAGGTAGCCTAATTATTTTTAAGTAAGCAAAAAAGAAAAAGACAAATATTGAAAAGTGATATAAATGACATCTATTCCAATTTAAGTCTTTGTGTATACTGTATCTCATGTATGCAATCCTCACAGCTCAATAGTTAAAATTATTTGCAAGTTTCCTAATAAAGCAGTTCATCCATTTAAATGAATGCATTTCTATTGAAAAACTGACCCTTTTTCTACAAATTTGAAAAGAGGAAAAAATGTGCTTTACAATTGCTCAGTGGGATACACAGGCGAACTGTTCCATTTTAAAATAAGACTGATGCAAATGCATTGTTTAAAAGCCACATCATAATTTGTTTGTCTAATAAAGACCAAACCTTTTGTTGGAAGAAATGTCCATCTGGGTTCAGTTCCAAGTGGGGAGAAAGACACTGGAAATATGGAGGCTATTTGGAAAGATGATTTAATGGTGGAGAGGTGGAAGCTATTTGGAAAGATGGATTAATGGTGGACAGTACCTCAAGGGTTTGAGGTCCTGGGCAATCGAGCACATGGAAGATATATATGTGTGATATATACCCTCTCTTGGGCCCCGCCTTAGAGCTTCCTGTTCCTGTGTAAGGGCAGGTATCCTGATTGGTTGTCAGACTCCCATGGGGCCATGCAGGGGTAACTTTGGGGGTTTTGTTTTGAGTCCCAAGCTTGGTTGAGCGTTGCTGGGTGATGTAATCTTCCCAGGTGCCCTGTGGTGAGTTCTGTTGCTAGATGGGTAGAGGACTAATCCTACCTTTGTTGGATCTTGGGTGAGGGCATTTGCCTATGAATAGACCTAGCCATCACTTTATCTCTTAAGTGTGGACATCTGCTGTGGGCTATTGAGGAGGGTGGGTGCTATTAAGAGTGAGTCTGCTTCCTGCCTAAAAACATGTTTCTCCATTTCTCATCCAGGAAAATATAATATTCTGCCTTTTTAATATTTCTTAGAATATTTCATTTTTCTAGGAGAGGGGTGGGTACTAACTTCCTACACTTTCTTTTATGAGACAAGATCTTAGAGCTCTTCAGATGTGGTATATACAGCATTGTTTCCAACTACAAATTAGGTGATGCAAACTGAATTTTCTGTCACATCTACATCATAGAGACATGTACATAGAAGGAACATTTTTGTTCATATCAAATGAAATAAGTAAATGACTGAAATATTGGTTTTATAATCATAAGTCAAAGTAGGGATTTAAAGAGTTTGAAAAATGGAACAGAACTTCATTGGTTTATAAATAAATTACTTTGCATACTTGAATCTAAAGTCAAAATGTAAAATCAAAATGTAACAACCAAGAAATACATTGTCAAAAATAAATGGATTTTCATGGAAGAAATAATGACAATTAAAATCCCTATCTTGTGGGCAAGAAGATAAACAGCTTACAGTGGATAAAATCAGATAATTGGCCTGAGTCTGGCTTTAGTTACTGATACAAATAGCAGCAGCAGCAGCTGTGAAAATGTTGCAAAAGTGTTAGTTCAGGCCACTTTAAAATTCTAGAATCTGCTTCAGATTAATGCAATCTTAGTAAAGTCATGTGAATTGTAAGAATCTGTAGTAAACCAATGATTTATTTGTCTATGTGGAAATCAAATATGAAGCACAAAAAGACCCACAACACTGAATGAGCGTGCATAAAAGATTACAATATCTGGATTGTAAAAAATTCTGGAAAGTGATTAGATGGCAGGAAAGAGTTATTTTTTTTCCTGTATCCATTTGTTGCCATCTAGTGGTCATTCATATTTTGCAGTTCACATACATTCACTTAGTCATTTTCAGACTAAGATGAAGTTTGTCCAATACAGACAAATAAGCACCAAATTGTATCTGAATAATGACAGGTGCAGATCGGCATAGGAAACATGAACATATATGTTGCTTATATATTTGAGTACTCCAAACACAAGTAGATTGCTCTCTCTTTTCCTATAAGGGAAAATAAAAGAATAAATAATGGCACCAAATTATAATTTTATGATATTGTACTCTTTATAGTCAATCTTCAAATAACGAGAAAAATGACATGGGGATTCTGGGTCAAAAAATTCAAAGGGCAGTTTCAACTGTATGGTTAAGACCTTACTCTTTTTTAATATGTATGACTCACATAGTGGCGGGGATTCAACTGTGCAATTGTTGTCACCTTCTTGACTTTTTTGATCCTCAAGCAATGCCCTGGATTGCTTAATAATGGTTTATTGACTGGGCTTGCATAACACTGCAAGCCACAGTTTTCATACTAAACCAAAAGTAGAGGAACTATATTGTGGCTTAGAATGTTGTGTGAAGATCATCTTAATACCAAATCTTAACTGATTCCTCCAGGGCTAAACGGCAGGGTTTTTTTTTTCTTGTTAGAAGAGTTATAAGGTTTCCTATCACAGTATTTATGGCAATATTAATAAGAGCCGAGATGGCGCAGTGGTTAGAGTGCAGCACTGCAGGCTACTTCAGCTGACTGCTAGCTGCAGTTCGGCGGTTCAAATCTCACCGGCTCAAGGTTGACTCAGCCTTCCATCCTTCTGAGGTGGGTAAAATGAGGACCCAGATTGTTGGGGGCAATATGCTAACTCTGTAAACCACTTAGAGAGGGCTGTAAAGCACTATGAAGCGGTATATAAGTCTAAGTGCTATTGCTATTGCTATAGTTCCTTTGTTCCCATGTGTTCCTTCTATTTTGCTTTCTGATCCTGATAATTTTTCAGAAAAAACCTCTTGGATCTTGGCTCATTCCAGAGCCAGAGCCCAGATCTGAGAATAAGACCTGAACTGAGTAAGAAGCAGTGACATTGATGCACATATTATAGTACAGCAATTTATATGTTTCAGCCTACTGTGTCCTGTATGGTCTATGACAATTCGCCACGGCCAACTCGCCATGGCCAACTTGCCACAGCCAACTCACCACGGCTAACTCGGAACAGCCAACTTGCCACGACCAACTTGCTGCAGGACAACTTGCCACGGCCATCTCGCCACAGGACAACTCACTGCGGGACAAGCGTTACACTAATACCAAAGAAATGGTAGAATAGAATAATTTTAAAAAAAGGATGCAAAAGGAGGGACAGAATGAAATGTGAATGGCAAACATTAAAATAATGTTTATTTATTTTAAATAATTAAATAGAATTGTTAAATTGTCCCTAAGCAAGTTGTCCTGGGGCGAATTGGCTGGGTTGAGTTGTCCCACAGCGAATTGGCCATGATGAGTTGGCTGCAGTGAGTTGGCCATGGCAAGTTGGCCATGGTGAGTTGGCCGAAGCAAGTTGGCTGTGGCAAGTTGTCCCATTCCCATCCTGTAACCCACCTATTGTATTTTGTAAACCATGCTTGGAGTATGATGGGGAGCTCCCTTCCTCCCTCCCTTATGAAATCAATAGCAAGCACTTTATCATGCTGGCAGAAAGGGGAGTTAAAATTCTCCCTTCTCATCCTTGCAGCGACATCCCCTGCAACAGACTAGAGAACAAGCTTTGAGGGAAAGAACCAGTGAGAACACAAAGACTGACTTTTCTCTAGACATTTACAATAATATAGTAAAAGGTAAAATATAAATACATGAACGGGAAAGGACAAATCGTTTTAGGAAATGTTTTTGAAAATAGTGTCATCTTGGGAAAAACAAAACATGTTCTGTGTGCCCTAACCTAAATATAAATGTTGAAAGTTTTCAGAATTCTTCTGATTTATTTTTTTTTTGTCTGAATAGACAGGAATATTCATTAAAGACAAAACGGTGCTGCTTAAAATGAATCATCTTTTTAGCTCATGGAACTTCAGGAGATTAAGCAAATTCTGGAAATCGTTGAGCTGAGACCCAATTTAATCAATGCTTTATGAGGTATCTTTAATTGAATGTCAAAAATAAGCAACTCAATATATATATATATGTATTCTCTTTCTCAGAATTATTGTAGACATAGTTATGGGAGTGATACATTAAAAAAAATCAAATTAGCACACGACTCTACTGGCATTTTATATTCAGAAATTAAGAGAATTGTAAGCATGGGCTCCTTTGAGGATTAAATGTATAAACAATTAAATGTATTTTCCGAAGCAATACTTTATAGCTCTGTCCTTATTTTCAGTTTATTATTATCTTTTTTTGGGGGTATGGCATTGGATTAGAACATTTTCTAGTATGCTGTTCTTCTTTACAGCATACATCCAGTAAAAATCAGCTCAGAAGTAATAACATGTTAATTTTGACAATGCTTATGCTCATATAGCAATAGATATAGGATTGCAGTTGTTGGGTTGATTTTTATTTTTGTCACTCAGAGGAATTCATACAGAAGTCAGTGCTAGGTCAGTATAGTGTTTCTGTTCCTTCAACAAAATTCAGCGAAAATAAACTTGTTTCAGCTATGTAGCATAAATGCCTACGGTATATCATGCTTGATAAATTAGTTTTTATTTAGTGTTATCTGTGAACCAAGCCACTCTGGCTTCTTCAGTGAACCATGGTTCAGTACACGCTAGCTTGGCATGATATGCCCATTTAATCAGTGCATATCCAGGTGCTATAGCAGAAAAGCATCTTCTATAGCATCTTCTAGGGCCTATCAACTGGCATTCCAGTTGACCTGAATCATGCCCATCCTGTCTGGGTGACCTTGATCCAGTCCCTCATTGCTTAACCCTAGAAGGAGGCAATGGCAAACCACTTCCAAAATATCTTGCCAAAAAACCTACAGGGACTTGTTTAGCCCATGATCAACGCAGACCTATTATAAGATCATGGGCTAAACAAATGAACTTGGGGGATGTAACAAGTGTGCCTGGGAGGGAGAGGAGTAGCGATGAGGGGGAGGGGGAGAGATCTGAGAAAAATATCTTCAAAGCAATACCTAATAGCTCGGCATCACCCCCCCCCCCCGAGAGAAAGTCCAAGCAATACACAATAGGAAAAGAGGCAACAGAAACCATAGCTTCATCGGTCAGCATGGCTAAGGCAAAAACAACAAAGTTAATTACAGTGGGGAGGCAAGGGTGTGGACCCATCAGCAACACATAAAAGCAAGCATTTCTTCAATGGTGATTTTACACTCTGACGATGTCAGCAGGGGCTGACGAAAGCTTAGGAAAATAAATTTTTAAAAGTTCTGAAAATCCTGTTAGGACTGAGATGCTTTAAAAATACTCCTTTTGTTCCAGGAAGGAAACTGCTTTCCTTCCTATGGATGGGTACTAGAGATATACTTTATGTATACACATGGACACACATTCACACAAATATTTATATATCTTAAAACATAAAATGGCCATACAGGCAGGCACAACAACAAAATTTAAAATAAAAATATCTTTGTTATGCCCTTGCTGGTCTCTAGAATGCTTTAGTGCTCTGTTTTCCATGAATGCTGTGATAGCACAGTGATTATAACCTTTGCCTTATCAATAGAAGATTTCTGGTTATCTTTCTAAAATTATTATTTTTCCCGAGCTGTCTAGTTTTCCTTGAACTTTCTTAAGAAAAATAATAAGTTCAGTGTTACACCATTTTATCATTTTTCCAGTTATGCTTAGCTCTTGAATAACCAAAACCTATAGGCTTTTTGGACACCAAGAGTAGAACCTCATGTTATTGGAAATATGGTGAAATACACTGATGAAGTTAATTAGAATTTTTTTAAAAAGCCAAAGGAAAGGTACGTAATTTTAGTAATATAGAGCTGTGGTGGTGCAGTGGTTAGAATGCCGTATTGCAGGCTAATTCTGCTGACTGCCAGCATTTTGATTCTCATGGACTCAACGTTGACTCATCTTTCTGAGATGGGAAAATGAGGACCCGGATTGTTGGGGGCAATATGCTGACTCTGTAAATCACTTAGAAAGGGCTGTAAAGCACTGTAAAGTGGTATATAAGTCTAAGTGCTATTGCTATTGCTAACTCAGGGAAATATCAATATCAGCAACAATAATGTTTCTGCCAAAATTCAAAGTAGTGACCTTATTTTGCTAGGGAAGTATTATAACTATGTTGTTATTACTACTGGTAAAGGTAGCTTTGATTACAGCAAATATGGCTCAGTTGAGGGGGAATTCTTATCTCTGCAAAATAGCCAGTGAACAGCTGAGGGTAGATTGAAAGAACTGAAACAGACAGAAGCACTCAATATGACATAACACCAAAAATGTATTTCAGCAGAAAGCATACCCGGAGGACATTTTATTTTATTTATTTATTTTATTTTATTTATTTATTTGTTTGTCAAACATGTACAAGATAGCAGGTATAGGTATAAACATAAACATAATCAAAGTGAATACAGATAGATGAGGACAATAGGACAGTAGGACAGGGACGGTAGGCACGCTGGTGCGCTTATGCACGCCCCTTACAGACCTCTTAGGAATGGGGTGAGGTCGACAGTAGACAGTCTAAAGTTAAAGTTTTTTGGGTTTGGGAAAGAAACCACAGAGTCAGGTAGTGAATTCCAGGCATTGATCACTCTGTTGCTGATGTCGTATTTTCTGCAGTCGAGTTTGGAGCGGTTTACATTACATACACTACATATACACATTACATACAATACCTTTAAAATGTGAGTGGAGGAGTGGAGGACTCTTCTCGTGAAATATTTTTGGACTCTCTCAATTGTATTAATGTCCGATATGCAGTGCGGGTTCCAGACAGGAGAGCTGTATTCGAGAATTGGTCTAGCGAACGTTTTGTATGCTCTAGTTAGCAGTGTAATGTTGCCAGAGAAGAAGCTACGCAGGATTAAGTTGACTACTCTTAATGCCTTTTTGGCAATGTTGTTACAGTGGGCTTTGGCACTTAGTCATCACAAAGGTCATTTATGACAGTGAGTAAAGGATTATTCAAAAGCAACACTATTTTTGCCCTCCCAAAATGGGCGCTGGCCCAGTATCATGATGGGATAACTGGGCAATGCAGATAAGCTCTACAAGTCACAAACAACAACAACAAAATAGAAGAATGAATGATGAAGAAACAGATAAGCAGGAAGTAGAGCATGAAGGTAATTGAAGCAAAGTGGCAGAGCCTTAAACAGAATGTGAAAAGGGGAAAAAAATTAGTCAGTTGGGAGGAATCAAAAGTGAAGAAACATGATTGGTTCATTTCTGCATGCAAACAAACAATGTGGGTGGCAGAATGCAAAATGTAAACAAGATGTTCAAGGTGAGCTCAAGGAAATTTATGTAACCATTTGTTACAATCACCTAACAATACCAAAGTAAAAAGATGGATAGAACCAAACAGCATAGAAAAGATCAGATTTTAGCAATATTTAACACCTGAAATTGATATGATATAGGTAGTGACAAAAATCTTAAACAAAAAAGGCAAAAGTAAAACCACAATCCTTCAATTTTTTTTATACTGGTTGCTTATTTCTGGGCCAAGATTAAAACTGTCCAAATTCTTGTATAAGTTCAATTCCTCTCAAATACATTTTGTTTCCAATATGAGCAAACTGCTTGCTATTTTATACAAGGCTCAATGTTCTATTTTAGGTACAACTGTTTTGTGATATCAATAATAGGAAAGACAGAACTTTTCATGTTGACATCTAGTTTACAAAAATCCCTCCCCCCCTCCCCGAACACTCTTTAAAAAAAACACTATTTAGACATCGTGGACTTTAATTCCTTGAGTTATGATCACTTATTCAGAACTGGAAGATAACTAAACCACCAGCCACTCTTGACAGAACTGGAATTAATGTTGCAATCAGATTGAAATGTACATGTGATTAGATCTTACATCCCATTTTTATTTTGGGCAACTCAAAATGGTCATCTCTCCTTTCCCCCCCTACAACAGTTCTGTGAGGTAGGTTGGGCTGAGAGAGAGTGAGAGAGAGATAGTGACTGGACCAAAGTTACTCAGCTGGTTTTCATGCCTAAGGGAGAATAAAATTCACCATCTCCTAGTTTCTAATCCAGTGCCTTAATTACTGCAACTAACTTGCTTATATGTCTGAGATTTTTTTATGGATAAAGAAAAAGAAAGACTGCAGAGAAGAGCAACAATAATGAGTCTGGAGACTAAACCGTATGATGAATGGTTAAGGGAATTAGATATGGCTAGCCTATTGAAGAGGAGGAATGGGAGTGACATAATAATTGTCTTCCAGTATTTGAGGGGTTTAAGAGCCGAGGTGGCGCAGTGGTTAGAGTGCAGTACTGCAGGCTACTTCAGCTGACTGTTCAGCAGTTCAGCGGTTCAAATCTCACCGGCTCAAGGTTGACTCAGCCTTCCATCCTTCCGAGGTGGGTAAAATGAGGACCCAGATTGTTGGGGGCAATATGCTGACTCTGTGAACCGCTTAGAGAGTGCTGTAAAGCACTGTAAAGCGGTATATAAGTCTAAGTGCTATTGCTATTTGTTACAAAGAAGAAGGGGTCAACCTATTCACCAAAGCACATGAGGACAGGATAAGAAGTAATGGGTAGAAGATAATTAAAGAGAGATCCAATGTAGAATTAAATAGAAATTTCCTGACAGTGAGAACAATTAATCAGTAGAACACTCGCCTCCAGAATTGTTGGTGCTCCATCACTAGAGGTTTTCAAGAAGAGATTGGACAGCCTTTTGTCCGGAATGATCAGAGGGTTGGACTAGAAGTCCTCCAAGGTCCTTTCCAATCATGTTATTCTATGTTTTGTGTTCTAAAAAGGGATGAGGAATCTCTTTACTTCTTAGAAACAGAAAAATGGCTTTGTGTCTTTTAATTTTCCACCACAATAATTCTCAGATAAACTTTGACAACTTATGTTCTAATTCCTTCTGTTCTCCACTGCTTTTCTGATGACTATGAAAGGTACAGCTAAAAAGAAGGCACTGACAAAATATTAATGTGTATGTGCACATTGGCCTGTCTAGTTATGCTTAATCTTATAAAAAAATCTATCTAGAAGAAAATATTGTACTGTAGGGAAATCAAAGTGTGAAAACATGAAAGTTCATTAGGAGATTTGGGTGATTATGTTATAAAGGCAAGCAATTAAGATGATCTGTGATATATTGATATACTAATGTTTAAATGGCAAAATAGTTGTCAAAACAGGTGTTATTTGAAACAAAAGCAACTTTCTAGGCAGAACATTTATTTTTCTCACAGAAATTCTCCCCAACAGTGACAATTATAGTTTCTTCCATCTTAACTTGCTCTTTTTAATTTCATTCCATATCTTAGCATAATTGCTTTGAGATAACATACAATTCATATACTAGTCATGATGATACCCAAATATTTCACTTTTTTCACCATTAGTTCTGTTTGACCCTCTTTTTCATATTTTTGTTAACAACTGCATCTTCTGATTATTAATCTTAAAACTTGCTAGCATACCAAATTATTTTACTCTTCTTATTAATGTTTCTATTCCTTTTAACAGAACCTCTCAAATGAGCAATAAATATTGCCTTTAAGTTACTTCCACAATTCTCTCATCTTGTCTTGTACCTCTGTTCAATATTTCAAATACTACAATGAACAGGAGCAGAGACAATGGATATCCTTGTCATGTGCTTTTTTGTACATCACAGGATTTTGTTAGTTCTCCATTAACAATTATTTATGCTTCCTATGGGGTGTAAATCAATATTAACCATTTAATAAAATTAATAGTGTTTTTGTTTTATTGTTTGTGATTGTTCGAGATCCAGATCATATCTATTCTTGAACAAATTGTTTGAGAACCATATCAATATGCTGACTCTGTGAACCGCTTAGAGAGTGCTGTAAAGCACTGTAAAGCGGTATATAAGTCTAAGTGCTATTGCTATATCTGTTCTTGGTTTACGTCTTTCAGAGAAATAAGTATACTCTATTGAACTGGCATTTTTATGTCTCTGTATGTCAACAAGTTCTAAATTATCCATCAAGTCAAAGAAAACTTTTGATAATTTACAATATGTATTTATAATATTTTTCCTCAGTTCTATCTTCTTGTGAGGAAGCTACTCCAATCAATTCCAATCTCCCATTGGACACCAATTTTCATAAGAAAAGTTCATTAGTCCATCTGTAAGTTTTTTGTAAATATGATCAATTCCCAATATCATAACAATATCAATATCATAATTTTAACCCTGTGCAAACTTCCTTCCAACATATCTACAATGTTCATTAATCAGCATAAGTTCTGATTGTAGGAACATCCTTGGGTGATCCCCTTTCTATAGGCTGCTCTAATGATCCTCTCCCCCCATTATCTGCTATTGCCAATTTTCTGGATGTTGCCATGCTAACATTGTAATCCAAAAGTGAAAGTATGAAAGTTACAGGGTGAAAATATAAAGCAGGCTTCCCCACTTTTTTCCTGTTTTGCCTTTCTATGTCCTTAATATTTTAGTTTCATTTGACACTCCATGCAGACAATTTTATATTACCTTTATCTTTGTTTTGTAAAATCCACTTATTGTCTGCATTCTTTAATATTAAACAAACAACATTCCCATGAATTTCCAGTCCATTTGTCTATTAAGTTCTAATATTTTCAAAAACACCTTTCACCAATAATTAATTTTTCAAAATTACTGTCCCCTTTATCCATTTAAACTTTCTTACATCCAATCATTTTTAGGTTTTTTTGCTAGTAGTTTAAAATTCTTTAAAACTTTTTTTTTAGTTTGCTTTGATCCAGATTAGTTCTCCTTATAAAGAAGATAAGATTTCCATTAAATAAGATTTTTTTATCCTGCCAATCTGACATTTCTCTTTAACTATAACATTATTACATTCAATACATCTAATAGTGATTAAGAAAGTGAGGCTTTTGCAAACCATATGTTCATTACAAGCTCACATTACAGTTATGAACATAATTTAAGTCCTCGAAATTTCCAGCCACTCAACTCACAAATTGACCATAAAAAACATGATTTCTGTGATTTCCTAATGAGGAGCAGCTGTTTGGAATGTAAGTGGATGATCTTACAAACTCTCCTTGTCCAGAAAGACTCTGCCAACCAGAATTTGACATCTGGACACTGATCTTTCCTGCAATTTGATCTCCACTCCTTTACGGATATCCAGCTCACCCATAAGCCCTGAGAAACTCATTTCTGATCATGTTATTCAACATACAACAAAATCTAAGAGGGGAAGGTTACAAAGAGATGGCGCCAACAAGGCCAGCTTCATCTGTTTACCCATTTTGGTACACTCAAATTCTGAGAAAACACATGAAGATAATTTATTTCTAACCTAAAATTAGAGTAATTTGCTACAATTACGTAATTTCAGCAGTATAATAGTTCCTGGATTGCTTATTAAATAGAAATCATCATCTTTTTCATTATCTTTTAATTAAGTTTAACTGTTTATGTGTTCTCTGACAATAAAGGTGTTGCTCCTTGATTTCACCCTTAAAACCCCCTGAAATATCTGTTTTTCTCAAACACTTCAAAATTATTACAAGCCATTTCTACTAACATGCCCATATTTTCTTTTCTGGTGCAATTAGAATTTGGACCTACTGATGCTGGAGGTCTACCAACACTGAGTTCTTGCAAATAATTCAATATTTTTTTCACTTTCATGTTGATCCATTTAAAGTGAAAATGGAACTACAGGCAAAGCTGGCAGGAATTCATTTGTCATAGAATGTGACTCATCATTATATAAAATCAAACCATGAAACAAATAGGAAAAATACTGGAAATTTTACAGAGTAAAACTACCATATATTATACCTCCAAGTTTAAAAAAAGCACCTATTCCTGATGGTCAGTTCTCTCTCTCCCTCTCCCTCTCCCTCTCCCTCTCCCTCTCCCTCCCTCCCTCTCTCTCTCCCTTCTCTCTCTCCCTCTCCCTCCCTCCCTCCCTCCCTCTCTCCCTTCTGTCTTATTTTTTCTCTCTATCTCCCTCTCTCTCCCTCCCTTCTCTCTCTCTCTCTCTCTCTCTCTCTTCTATCTATCATCTCAAAACTGAGGTATATATTGTCTTTTTGTGTTGCTACACATGACAAGAATAATTTATCTATCATAGAAAACCCACTAGATATGAATGTGCATTTCCAAATGGAAAACTATTGAAGTATATAAGTAAGATTCTATACATTTTATATAAATATGTAAGCCATAAATGTGTGGCATTAGTTCAAATGATCAAATCAAATGACAGTATTTTTTAATTTTAAATAGTAAAGGCATATGAAGAAAATTTAAAACTGAAATATATGATTTGCTTAAAATATTCAGTTCATGCTTAAAGGCTTCCATTCATTCAGTGAATAAGTTTAAATCTACAAGACCAGATCAGTTGCCTATAGATCATAATTGTGTTGAGTCCTGAAGGGTTTAGATATATCATCAAGCAGCTCTTTTGAGTAATCTCTGATATATCTTGGAATATGGAATGCATAGTTCTAGCAGAATCCATAGATAATGTGCTTGGTGGAAAGGGTAGATAGAAATTATAGATTGAGAGGATTAAAGTCAATGAGCCACTATCTGACTTCTTTCTATTTCTGAAGATCCATCACTGTAGGGGTTAAAAGATGTGATGTTTTCCTTCATATGTGAAAAGATGTGATGTTAAATGACATGTTGTTTGAACTGTTATGAAGAAATGTTGTTTGAACAGATATAAAGGGACAATAATTTAGTTCACATAGAAGAAGCCCAAGAAACTTCACTAAATTCATTAAGCCAGAGATAACATGATGGACAAAAATAAACTTTTAAAGCACATCAGGAGATCAGTGTTGAAAAGAGAAGGAAGAAAGTCTAGTAACTTCAAACAGGAAAGATTGTTTGGTCTTATCTTAGTCTAAGTCTCGTTACTGTTTTATCTGGAAACCCTTTGAAATATTTGTCAGCCCCTGAGTGCCTGACGGCCCGGGGCTGCCATTCTGGGTAGGATATAGCAATAGCACTTAGACTTATATACCGCTTTATAGTGCTTTACAGCCCTCTCTAAGCAGTTTACAGAGTCAGCATATTGCCCCCAACAATCTGGGTCCTCATTTTACCCACCTTGGAAGGATGGAAGGCTGAGTCAACCTTGAGCCTGGTGAGATTCGATCTGCCAAACTGCAGCTAGCAGTCAGCTGAAGTAGCCTGCAGTGCTGCACTCTAACCACTGCACCACCTTGGCTCCTTTTATTCATTTTTATTCATTCATTCATTCATTCATTCATTCATTCATTCATTCATTCATTCATTCTCCACCTTTATTACTTTTTCAGATAACTTAAGGCAATCAACATTTCCAACATATCCCTTTCTCTCCTATTTTCCCCACAACAACAATCCTGTGTGGTGGGTTGGGCTGAGAGAGAGTGATTGGCCCAAAGTCACCCCACCAGATTTGGTTATATGCAACATGACCACAATTATTATGACTGACAGAAGCACTATGCGTTTTGCAGACAAAATATTTTGGAGTATGAAGGAGGGCATTTTCTTCCTGTTCCTCTTCCACTCTCTCCATATACACATACACAAACATGAACTATATATGTGACCTCCAAGATAATTCAGGTATTTTATCTCTCAAAATTTGCTTATCATTTTAGAAAGTATAATCTTATCTGATTGTTGTTTTTCTTATCACAAGGGACTTTAGGGTTTAAAATAATGTAATAAAGGTTTAAGATGAAGCTGAAATTGTTGGTGATTCATAGGTCATCAGTGGGTGGCAGGTGACAGGAAGAAAAAAAGCCTAAAGCAGTTAAGGATTTAATGAGGCTTCCAGAGCTATTTTTCCATTCAGAGTGTTATTACTTATTTACTTTTTTTCTACTTCCAACCTACAGCTAAGGTAAAAACCCAGACCTTGTTCAATAGGAAGTTCTCTACCCAATTTGTATTGAATTGAACAACAACAAAAAAACAACACCCGTGTAATGCTATTTCTGGGGATGTTTCTCCCTTTCTCTGTAGTATTAAACTACAGTGTCTTCACAGATAATTTTGAAAAGGAGATTTTGTGTACGTATGACACAAATTATATTTTGGAAACTCCTTTTAGGATATCTTATTTGAACTACAAATGGCGTTGTGGTGAAAAACTGTGGATCAACTTCACAGCTGAATGAGAAAAGAAATATCTGAAATTTCACAGTCAACATAATACCATGCTAACAGCATCCTTTTTAGAAGGTAGCCTTATTGTGCTCATTGAGGCTTCCTCCTAGATACTGTATACATACAGCCTGCAGCATAAATAGATAGGAATACTTTATCTCTGGCAAAAGATGAACAAACTCAGCAAGCATTATGAATGAGGAAGGGTGATGGCAACTGTGTCTCAACAGCATTTATTATTTTATTTATTTTTATTTATTTATTTATTTTGTCAAACGTGTATATGATTACAGACAAAGTATAAACATGATTGTGAATATATAAGAAGTACAAGCATGGTTATGAGTACATGATATTTTACAAATACATGGGGACGTTAGGACAGGGATGGTAGGCACGCTGGTGCGCTTATGCACGCCCCTTACAGACCTCTTAGGAATGGGGTGAGGTCAACGGTAGACAGTCTAAGGTTAAAGTTTTGGGGGTTTGGGGAAGAAACTACAGAGTCAGTTTGCTGAAGTCAAATTTTTTGCAATCAAGTTTGGAGCGGTTTACATTAAGTTTGTATCTATTGTGAGCTTGTGTATTGTTGCGGTTGAAGCTGAAGTAGTCATTGACAGGTAGGACATTGTAGCAGATAATTTTGTGTGCTACACTTAGGTCAGATCGAAGGCGGCGTAGTTCTAAATTTTCTAGGCCCAAAATTTCAAGTCTGGTGGCATATGGTATTTTGTTGTGAACAGAGGAGTGTAGTACTCTTCTGAGAATCCTCAGACTTGTTTAAATTTAGTTTACTCTGAAGTTTATAGATACAACATAGTTCGGGAATTTGTGAAATATTCCAGTCATGCTAGGATTCAGATATGAACCGATTCCTTATTATTATGATATTTAATGTTGATTCATGTGAACCTATTTTTTTTTTTTTTTGGAAAAACATGGTTCAAATAATTTGTTAATGCCTGTACGCCAGTTCAAAGACAAAACTGTACTGCAGTTGGCAAAAGCATATGGCTTTCTAGCTTGACCAGAAAAGAAACTTATTATAGGAACTGGAGAATAATAGCAAACTTGTTCTGGTGCAAAGATACAACAATGTTTCTTTAGTTGTGATTGTAACCCAGTCAAATGCTATCTACATTCTCAAGATGCTCCAAAGGTTAAATTCTTGGCAAAGTTCAAGAATCCAACTGTAAATCATTAACTGTTAGGCATATCCAAAATGGTTTCCAAGATTGATCTCTCTCTATGTTCAGAATGAAGAATAAATTTGTCTTGTAGAAAATCCCTTTATATGTACAATAGCAATTATGAGGCTGAAGTGGAATGTTGATATTTTTAATTCAAGAAATAACCATCCATTTCCTTATGAGACTTGAACATTCCTTCCTTGCTGCAAACTAATTAGGATGCAGACAATCTCTCTCATTAAGGCAATTCCCATCTGTTTTTATACATTAATATGCCCTCTTTGCTCCAAGAACTTAGGGCAACTTCATCCTAATAAACTTGTGAAGTAAGTTGTAAAATAAACTGCAGTGTTTTAAATATTGGACTAGGAAGACCTGAATTCAAATTAATTCTCAGTCTTAGGTGACATTGGATTAGTTATTCTTAGACCAGCCTGTCTTACTGGGAGGGTAAAACAAAGGAAAATCCCCATAAAAGTTAACTTGAGCTTCTGGAGACAAGAAGGGATATAAATAGAAATGTATGTATCAGATCATGAAGATGCCAAAATGATGAAGTGTTACAATGTGATAATAGAAGCTCTTCCTTTTGCCCTTGCATTGCAATATTGCATATGAGTACATATAGGGTGCTTTGCAATGTCACAATGTACATGTTGCCATTTGTCCCCCCTTTACCTGTCACCAATGCCCAAGGATATAAATCTATCAAATAAACATGGTTGTTTCCCCATAGTTGAACACTCTGGTCATTATGTCACAGCAATCAGATATCCCAAAACAAATGCCACCTTGACATACTTTGAAATTCTGCTAAATTCTACTAAATCAAATCCAAGGAAAGACAGAAAATCATTCACATCACAGACTCATCCCCTGCTATAGAAATGTCAAGGCATGCAGTATGATGACACTTTAATAAACCAGTTTATCTTATTGATTAAGTAAGACACTCGTGTTGAAATGAACTGTAAAAAGTGACAGTATTAGGCCTGGAATTGTAAAAATGCCTGTCAGTCTGAGAAACCTGGATTCCTTGCCTAGCATCCAAACTTGAGGAGTGAAATTGTTAGTTCTTTTCTGCCCTGATTGAGTTTTGAAGATTCTTAGCAATTTGAGGAAAGTTTGAATTAATTGCTTTTTAGCTGAAGTATATAACTCAGTGTCATCTGCTTGAATAGTCTTCAGAAAATGCAAAGTGTTTAGATTCTTAAGCATAGAAAAGGAAGGAGAACATGCTGCTTAGTAAACTAGGCATAACAGGTTAATGAATACAATGCTTTTTTTTAACAAAATAACAATAATTTAAAGACTCCAAATCCCACATTACCAGCATTCGCCTGTTGAGTTTGCAAAATCCATAATAAGTTTGACAAGCAGAGTCAAAATATTAGAGCAAGGAGAACTTGTTATCCTTTCAGAACTAACATTCTGAATGTTAATGTTAATGACCTTCATATTTTCAAATTGCTACCACCAAACAGCAAGGTTGGTCAATTAATATGACTTACAAGTCACATTCATCATTGACATCAATTATAATATTTTTGTGATTTAATAAAGGGCTTTGAGATAATGCAATATATTTTTTATTTATCTTTCCCCTCCCTCCCTCCCCTCCTCCCTCCCTCCCTCCCCCCTCTCTCTCATTACAGCTGATTACATCCATGAGCTGCCTTGGTTGCCAATATGCTTCTCAAGGCATTCGTTGTCACTTTAAAATCTTTCATGGCTTGGAACTAGGTTACTTCAGGGATTGTCCTAAAGTGGGATTAGAATTTACAGTTTCCTAGTTTCTAGCCTGGTGACGTAACCCCCACAACAAACTGGCTTTCTTATTGATTTGTATGTCCCAAGAGCCGAGGTGGCGCAGTGGTTAGAGTGCAGTACTGCAGGCGGTTTGGCGGTTCAAATCTCACCGGCTCAAGGTTGACTCAGCCTTCCATCCTTCCGAGGTGGGTAAAATGAGGACCCAGATTGTTGGGGGCAATATGCTGACTCTGTGAACCACTTAGAGAGGGCTGTAAAGCACTATAAAGCAGTATATAAGTCTAAGTGCTATTGCTATTTTTTCTAGCCAGTAATTATGAGAGGACTGGTTGCAATGAAAGATGTGGCCCAATATATCTAATGGAGAACTTGACTGAAGAAGTCTGTTCTATTAGACATTAACTCATTTCTTTTCCTTTTTGCTATCTTTGAGCTTTTTAAGAGACGCTACTCATTATATTGATTGTTTTCTATCGCTTTATTACTATGATTTTCAATAATGTGTCTTAGTACCTCATTTATCCTTTAACATATTTTCTGTCTCTAGTAGTCTCTTACTCTCTCTTTCTTTTTTGTCCTTCCTATTCTGCAAAAGTACTACAAATAGAAACTTTTCAGTCTGTCTAGTTATTACTCTTTCCTTCTGGCTTTAGAATAAATTGGTTGTATCTTACTTTTAAGAGAAGGATTGATACATATTTTGAAGCCCATTTTTCAGCTATTAAGACTTGGTCTTAATAGCTTTGCCTTGGCTATGTTCAATAGAAAAGCATTCTTGATTCAGACAGTGGTGAGGTCAAGACAGGAGAACTTTATTGATGTAATCAAAATGTTGATTTTCCCAATGATAAATGTAAATCACAACCGAGGAATCTTCCATTGAGATTCCTTTAGCTCCCCAAAGTTTAAAACAGCACATATCCTAAGCAATGCCTTTGCAGCAGATTCAGAGATAATTGTGCATCAAATCATCTATGACATTTATTTATTTTTAATTTATTTGTTTGTCAAACATGTACAAGATAGCAGGTATAGGTATAAACATAAACATAATCAAAGTGAATACAGATAGATGAGGACAATAGGACAGTAGGACAGGGACAGTAGGCACGCTGGTGCGCTTATGCATGCCCCTTACAGACCTCTTAGGAATGGGGTGAGGTCGACAGTAGACAGTCTAAGGTTAAAGGTTTGGGGGTTTGGGGAAGAAACCACAGAGTCAGGTAGTGAATTCCAGGCATTGACCACTCTGTTGCTGAAGTCTTATTTTCTGCAATCGAGTTTGGAGCGGTTTACATTAAGTTTGTATCTATTGTGTGCTCGTGTATTGTTGTGGTTGAAGCTGAAGTAGTCATTGACAGGTAGGACATTGTGGCAGATAATTTTATGAACTACATTTAGATCGGTTCTAAGGCGACGTAGTTCTAAGTTGTCTAAGCCCAAAATTTCAAGTCTGCCAAATAACATGAAAAAGTCTCTGGAGGAAATTTCTTCAGGAATGGGATGCCCGTTCAACAGCTGTCTATCTTCTGAATCATCTTGCTAAGCTCAGAAGAATAGCTACCTCTACACTTCGGGGAAGACAGAAAGAGAGAGAAAGATTCTCCTTTTTTTTTTTTTGCAAAAAAACTATATCTAGAAAATGAGGAAGCCTACAGTTGGATTAGAAGAAAAGTCTTATGTAAGGACAGCTACAAAGAACAAGGTAAGATTTTGTAACATTTTAATGTTTTCAATAAATATGTGTGCTAAAACTTTGAGACCACAGTGAGTGACAGATGAGAAGCAATTTGCAGTAGGGAATTCCACAATGAAAAAAGAATGTCTTGCATTAAAAAGAAAAGTGTTGGCTGCATTCTTTCCTTTATTATTTGTGTTGCTGTGGAGATTTTAAAAAGAAAGAATTGGGGAGAATATACATTTTCCTGTTGATCCTAAAATGGTGCAACCCAGGAAACTCTATTGCACTTGATTTTATTGAATGTACAAATAGCTGTAGGCATAGTCAATAACACCGCAAAACTCTTGTACTCCAGGTATGAGTGTTTTTCTTTTGTGTTGTCTAATGTCACTGACATATTGGTTTAAGCATTGCCATCCTCGTAGCTTTATGCTATTTTGAATTTATTATTCTTATTTATATTGCTTTCATTTTACTTATGTAAAAATTAGTGAAGAAAATATGAATATGATTGGTTGAAAGTACAATATTTCTGGCAAAGTAATTTAATTCTGAGGTCCTTTCACTTTGACAACTTTGCCTGAACACAACAGGGTTAGCAGCATCAAATTTGGTTAGTACCGTATGTTTCAGAGTATAAGACCCACCTTTTTACCCCCCAAAAGAGGGTGAAAACTTGGGTGCGTCTTATACACCGAATGTAGCCCCACCCAGCCACCCCCACCCATTGGCTTCTGCCT
The DNA here is from genome assembly GCA_003457575.1 of Thermophis baileyi. Taxonomy (NCBI): domain Eukaryota; kingdom Metazoa; phylum Chordata; class Lepidosauria; order Squamata; family Dipsadidae; genus Thermophis; species Thermophis baileyi. The sequence continues at coordinate 3,224,192 of QLTV01004097.1, forward strand.
CCCAGCAATTTACCTCCTTGCAGCAAACAGAACAGAGCCTGAATAGCACAAGCAACTGATTATCAGCTTCCCGACCATCAGCTGATTCAGGCTGCAGGCACACAGTGGGTGCTAAAATGAAAGTGAAACTAAAACTGCAATGAGGCAAATTGCTGGGAGGTAGAGGCAGAGGCAGAATTTTATTTTCTTGTGCTAATCAGACTGCTGAAACTGGATGCAAGGAGGTAAGTCAATAACTATAAATGTCCATAGAATGTTCAAATTATTAGACTTATTTTTTAAAGACTGCTTTATTATTGTTCGAGACAACTTAACAAAATGAAGAAGCTTTTTAAAATAAATGCTTGATCTAAAGAGGCCCAGTGCTATTGTATCTTCTTTTAAATAGCAGAGAATAATGTATACTTCCAGAAAGCCACATCAATTTTAACAGCATCTGTACAAGTATAGTCTGAAATGTAACAGTGTCCTGTTGTAGTATTAAGATAAGGCAGCTGAGTTAAACCCTGATTTAGTCATGTTTGGAGTAGATCTATTTAAATAATTGGGAGGAGTTAGTGTGACTACATTTAAGAAAACTTTCTGGCATTAATATACCGCCATAATATACATTTCTCCAATTCTTTGCTATTTCTATGGGTCAGGCACACATGCACAGAAATACACAGCAAATATTGTATATCATCTGTACTGTTTGCTGTTTGCTGGGAGGCAAATTGCTGGGAGGCAGAGGCAGATTTTTTTTTTCTTGTTTTCCTCCTCAAAAGCTAGGTGCGTCTTATACTTCAGAGCATCTTATACTCCGAAAAATACGGTAGTTAATTTGGAGAGATCACCAAAAAATACTATTCTGTAGGCTAAACTGGACAGTTGAAAAAGCATCCCCCCCCCAAAAGCCTCTACATTACTAACTATATGAGCAGGTCTGTAAAAACACCAGGAGGTGAGCCGAAGTGAAAGAGGTCTCATTTTAAGCATAATCAGGCAAAGAAGATAGCACTTAAAGATCTACATACCAATGGCAAGAATAAACCAAGTCCTACAGGAGAGAACAATAACAGGGGCATTTACCTTCCACCTACATAAGATTAATTGGTATTTAGCAAAATAGAACACACACACACACACACACACACACACAAAATTCCTTAGATCAATCAATAGGGGAAAAAATGATTGCAAATAGCATTAGAAAAGTTTTAAAAATAACACTTCTTTTGGTCCCAACCTGGTGTGAAGAGACTAGAACCGTGATGGTGAACCTATGGCACGCGTGCCACAGGTGGCACGCAGAGCCATATCTCTGGCGAGGCTTTGTCTTATGTCAGCTCCAGCGCTCATGTGCGCGCTGGCCAGCTGATTTTCGACCTCCGGAGGGCAGGGGACAGGCCGTTTTCACCCTCCCCAGGCTTCAGGAAAGCCTCCGGAGCCTGTGGATGGCAAAAAACGGCCCAATGGGCCTACCGGAAGCTCATTTCCGAACTTCCGGTAGGCCAGTTGGGCCCATTTTTCACCATCCACAGGCTCCAGAGGCTTTCCTAAAGCCTGGGGAGGGCGAAAAACAGCCCAATGGGCCTACCGGAAGTCCGGAGGCTTCAGTGAGGCCTGCGTTCAAGCGTGGGAGGGCAGCATGGGGGGGTTGTGCGCGCATGCACAGGGGGGAGGGCATTGCATTATGGGTGTGGACACGCGCGCGCCCTTTTGGCACCCAAGCAAAAAAAGGTTCACCATCACTGGACTAGAATGTCTCTAAAAGTGAGAGTGGAGCAGGGTGGAATTAGGCAAAGATCCTGGGTCAGGTCCACCCTCAGCCCTGGAAACTCAGACTGACCTATTTTAGTGGGTTGTTACTGCAGAGATAAGATTGGAAGCAGGAGATCAATGCTGATTGTTTTTTGTTCCTAGATAAAAGGAGGGATTGAATCAAATGAACTGTGGATTTAATATGCATGGAACAATTTCCTTATTCTAAACTCAGTTTTTAATCCAAAATATGTGGAAAAAAGCTACAATTTTTGCATGTTACGAGAAACCATTATGGATTTTCTCAGAGATCATGTTCATTGCTTTTCTTTAACTCTATGTTTAAGACTCCTAATTTGAGGAAACATGGATTGACTTTGGACTAGTCATTGATTTATAGTTCCTTAGCTTGATACATGAGACTCAGATGCCTTTTAATCCATGTTCCTCAGTGTGACGTCTTCTGCATGTTTTGGACTGTAAATCTCTTCTGTAATTCCTTGTCCATGCTGACTGGGTATTTTAAGAGTTGAATTCCAATATTTCAAGAGGTCTGTAAATGACTTTGTTTTATACAGTAATGTGTGTAATTTATAAATGTGTAATACAGGCATTGATGACACAATTTTTAATCTAAAATTGCAGGAACTGTTAGGTGATACTTTCTAACTGAGTTGTTTTTGTCTGGACTGTAATGTTGACAGGAGCAGATTCCTCTTGTAGCCCTCCCTGTCCATCCACAAAAATATTCCTGTTTTTAATTCTGAAATATTGGTCTGAAATTATATAGAGAATTTTAGGAAGATTTTTTTGGGACAAGCATCTACAAAGATGAGAAATGTGAAATCATGAATTTTTATTTGAAAGGCAAGAACATGACTCATATTTTAGAAACCATTTAGGTCTACAGAAACACTTTGTATTGCTCATGGCAGCAGACCTGAAAATGATGGTGCAACTTTTTGTGAGCTAATTATCACCTATTTTTTTCCCAACTATGCACATCAATGCAATATTAATTTGGGGAAGGGGTTTGTGTCAACTTCCTAAAGCACAGATTAACTAAACCCAGTAATAGTAATCCCATAATAGAGAGAAAGAAAAAAATATTAATAGTTTAATGAGGGAAATGATATTGTTCTTAAGGCATCATTTTTTTCTGATGTATTTGTAAAGCTACATAAAAGCAAATGACAGGATACAAGGAGGATATCTGGAGTCTTGTATTATTGTAGCTAGTTTAGGGCTTCTGCTTCAATGATCTCTACAAGCAATGCTACCCATTCTGTGATGAATCAGTATTATAAAGAACAATATTGCAGAAAGCCAAATTAACATTATTCTTGTTTGTGTTTATGGAAAATAGAATTCTAAAACAGTAGTTAGAGGGTTAATACAGTAGCGAGTCTGCTATTATACAGGACCTTGTCAAAATGTCTACTCCAAGAAATGGCTCACTCTAGGAAAAAAATCATCTTTCATACATATTTCAATCTAGCTCCTTTTTCGATTAAAAAGCCACTCAGAAAGCACAAAAAGAACAGATGAATGTAACCAAAATTTTCTTCTGATTGAGAAACAAGACCTCTAAGAAACAAGACTGACAGGACAAAGGAGAAATAGCTTAAAAACATTTACATAACAAGCCTGAATCAGAAAAGGGGTAATGTTTAAATTTCTAGAATTGCATGTGTTTATGTGCTTACTTGTATAAAGAAGCAAAATTCTAGGTAAATGTAAATAGAATCCACAGAGGGAATGAACAGAATAAAGTGGTCCTTGCTTATGGAACATTCCCCCATCCTTGAAGGAGGTTAGCTCCATCCCTGTTAATGTTCCTGAAGCCCTAGTTATGCATTCTCTTTGTGGTTTCTGTATTTTAATTTTTAAATAACATTTTAATTTGTAAATAATATTTTAATGTTTAAATATTTTAATTTTAAAATAATTATTGTCCCTATTTTTAATTTTTTTATGATGTATTTTTACATCATAAAAATACATGATTGTTGTATGCTGCCCAGAGTCACTTCTGATGAGATGGGCAGCTATATAAATTTGATAAATAAATAAAGAATATTAATGAGAGTTAATCTCTTACCTTATCTAATGATGAAAAAGAAGACAACAGATTCAACTGTATGTCCAGTCTATGGATAAGTTATTCACATACATATTCACTGCAGAAATGTGGAACTATTCACAGTGTTTACTTTAAACCAATTGCTATTATTAGTGACACCTAACAATATGGTGAACAATAAAACTGTGAGAAACACTTTGGGTTTATATCAGATCTTAGAGGTGACATATTTCACTGGAGCTACTGCTTTGATAAAACATCACCAAGGCTAAATTTAGGACATAATTGAGAAGAGGCAAAAAGAACACACTTGAAATTCCTAAGTAAATGTTAAATTTGCTTCTTTTGTGGCTGTTTCACATGCTTCATAACCTTGGAATCATCAAGTTATATCTAAAGAGGAGAGTTGACTCAACAACTAAAGATGCCATGTCGAATTTTATAAGCATCTATTTTGAAAGACTCCAAGACTTCATAAAATTCCCAGTCATAGCTTGATTTTAACCTTAATTAAACATAAACTCAGTTCCCCCTTCCTTATTTTACTAATTAGCCTACAATAAGAATTCTGGTCTATCATCCGGGTACCATCACAAAAGTAGTATAAAAACAGCTGGAATAGGATGTATAAGATAAATTTGTTTCATTTCCCAAGTTTAGAAAGTTCTGGGAGACTTTGGACTTAAAGGCAACCCAAGGTACACTACCACTTATTTTTTTATATTAAAGGAAGAGACAAGTAACTATATGAAAACAAACAAACAAACAAACAAACAAACAAATATTGTCCCATGGGCTACAATTTATTTTCACTATATGCATATTTGATGGCTTGATTGATTCATTGATTGATTTCTATGCTTATACATTTGTCAAAAACACGTAGAGAAAAACTTTAAATGTAAATTAGTATCAAACATAGAAAATAGTTAGGTTTCCATATGCTTTAGCCTCATTATTTTCAAGTCATTAAATATTCAAGTCAGGGTGGCATCAGAGCCATTGTACTAATTCCTTTCCTCCATAATGATCACTATGGTAGCTTGATAGGTCATTTTTTGGCACTTCCCATTTTAGGAAGTTCACTATTGTTCCTTATTTCTCACTTGCTAACTGTCAATGAACCTGAGAGATCAATTACAGACATAGCTAATTACCGGAATAAATGGAACAATAGACAATAAAAGTCTATCTTGAAAATGATTTTGAAATAACTCAAATTCTGGCCAAATATAACAACTGGTTTATATTACTGTTGGAGAAGGTTATTTTAGAAGGTTGTCATGTACCAAAAGCTGTACTCAAAAAGAGGAACAGATCAGTAGTGTGTTTCAATTACCTTCGCTACCGGTTTGCTATTGGGAACGTGCGCGCGTGGCACTTCTGCGCATGCGCAGAGACGTCCAGGTGGGTGGGCAGAGCCTCCTGCCACCGCCGCTACTAGTTCGCCCGATCCGGGGCGAATCGGTAGCAACCCACCACTGGAACAGATGTCATTATACTAAAAAGTAAGCATATCTGTACATGATTAGTTAAGCTGCATAAAACTGTATAATCACCGTTGTCAGAATCATAAAACTTACTAATCTATTTTTTGTTCTAATTAATAAAGCTCAAACATAATGTTAAGCCAGTCAGTCTAAATTTTATGAGTGAGCAATGTAGACCTGCCTGCTTTTCCTTAGAAATTCCCTTCCATGTATTAAGATGCCCAGGGTTCATATAATATAATTGTAGAAATGGGAAATCATGCCAACCTTTAACATTTCATTATCTGTGGCAGAATCAATTCTTGGAAGCGAGAAAATACGTTCCTGTAAAATAATTCACATTAAATAGAGATAATATATGTCAGCAGAATATTTCAAATTTCCAGGGAAAATCCTTCAGCTAATAATAAAATGGAAACTTAACCTATTTTAAAGCAATCAAGACAGATCTTAGTGCTACTCCATCTCTTGCATATTTTGTACAATGTCATGATGCAAGCATAAACAAGCAAATCACGTTTCATCCTTTTGGCCTCTTTGTGGCTATATGTAGTTGGTAATCAACTATCTTATATAGAGAGTAAACCCAAGCTTTTTCTTTTTCCTTCCCGGCTCACAAACATTATCTGCTAATGTTCGTGAATTTCGGGATGAAGGAAGGAGACATGATGATGAGGCTAGTTTCCCCAAAATAAGATCAATGAAAAAGCGAAGGTCAGAAGATAGGCATTTTGATAGAAGCAGAGACATGGGGCAAAAGAAAAATCTTGGAGTCAAATTTCTTAGGTCCTATTCAAGCACATTATCTCCAGCGTCCAGCTATACCAACATTTTCCTTCTACTCATTTAAAACTTCATCTATACTCTGAACTTCTCAAAGGTAATGGATAACTAATATCCCCAATATTAAAGATGCAGTCCATCTGGCTCTGAAATTTTGAGTTAATTCAAGGTCAAGAATGTTTGCCTCTTTATTTTGCCATGAGACCTAAACAGGAATTCTGCTCCTTCAACAAAATTGGAATGCATGTCTTCTTTTCTGAGAACAGTGAGCCAAAATGGGAGCTGAGAAGTTTTGATTTTGTCATCTGTTACCCTTTCTTCACAGGACAGCTGGTATACTGTTGGGTTCCCCCCCCCATTCTTTTAATTTGAACATATCCGAGGATGTCATGATATGTTCAAAGGCCTACTTAATCCAGCTTCTTATTTCCCCAGTAACCAAGCCGAGTTCCATAGGGAAATCTTCAAATGAAACACAGGAGCCACTTCCTCATTAACAAATATTCAAGAATGTTATGTCTGTTTCTGGAGATAAAATAGTGCCGACCTGGCTAATAGTCAGTTTTACATTTTACAGAACATCAGTAAAAAGTGTTCTAATATTATAGTAAGACTGGGCATATGTACTGGTGTGGATGGTACACAATCTATTGTGTCTACTCGCAATTAAAGTGGAATGAAACTTAAGCATGTGATTCATGCATGTACTGTAAATGATCTTACAGGGCAGTTGCTACAGAGTGAGGTTTAAGGCATTTGTAATGTCACGCAAGTTGAGGACCTGGATATTTGACAGACCACCTGCTCCCTTATGTACCTCTCTGTCAGCTAAGATATACAGTATTCATAATACTTGTTTTAGCTTTCTGCATCTACTGGGAATTTACTATGAGAAGACCCAAGGGACACCATTCTTGATATAAGCAAACCACGTTGGGAATTCCCTCTTTGTTCACTTATGATTGACACCTAGCCTTTTACGCTTTTAAGCTTCTGGCACCAGCTGAAGGGACCTGTTCACCTATGTTTTTAGTTAAACCATTACCTTGGTATCTTTGTGATCTGATCTGGTCTTAACTCAAGCTTTAGAGTTTTATAGTTTATTTAACATTTTGGTGCTTATATTGATTTGAGGAAGGAGTTCAATTATTTCTAACTTATGGGAAATTGTTTTTAGTGATAAATGGAACTTGGGACATTCATTCAGTGATCATGTGACATAGATAAAAATAAATAAATTCTAATTTGGGCTGTCATGCCAGTGACAAGTACATTTTCCCAACTTGCCAAAAGACTCATGGAAAGATGGTATAGGAATTTGGTGATTGCCATAGACTCCCTTTTTCATGTAAACATTGCGCACTCCAACTCACTTGTATGATGAGCTTTAGGAAATATAAATTTTATGCAGGTACATTGGCTACACTGGGGTGAGGTGAGAGTATAATGCATGTACAGAGGATTATAGACAAGAATATGCTAAACCAGTGCCAACCTCTCCACGAAATGCCACAAAGCACAGTGGTAGACTTGTGGATGGTAATCATTTTGGTCAAGAATTCTCACCACAACTGCATTCCTTCAGTCCACTAAACAGCCATTTGGCCAATAGGAAAGACCACAGTTTAGTTTAGGAAAACATCATATTGGAATAGTTATATCCAAATGTCATCTTCCTCAAGGAAAATCCTCTCTTCCAGATCTGCCAAACTGCTGCTTTAGCCTGTGGGTGATCATACATTGCTAAATTTAGAAATATGTACACTGTTTAAGAATGCTGGGAAATACAGTTCAGCAAGATCTATAGTGTTACAGGATACAGCAAAGTGAAGTTGGAGAAATTCAGAGAATTTTATACTGCAATATCATTACCTCAGTGATATTTGAAGATAGGTAACATGCTTAAGATTTATGTGGATAGAACAGTGAAGAGAGAAAGCTATATAATATACCAGTTTTAGCATCAGCTATATGTCTTTTATTCTACATGGAACATCTTAATATTCTTTATCCTATAGCCAACATAGCTATTTTTAGTTTAAAAAATGTATTGCCTACTTGGTGTCTTTTTTCTACTGAGATCAACGACACTGGAAAAAAAAACCCCTTTCAAACATTCACCTATAATTTTAGCCAAATGCCACAGCTTCTTTCAATGTATAAATGACATTAAAAGAAAGGGGTGAAAACCCCATGATCCTATGTATCAAACACTTAATAGGCACATTGTGTGTTCCTTTAGAAAGAAAGTTCTTCATGAGAGTTTAATAAATGAGTCATGCTTGATGCATTTTCATATTCATTCACATCTCAGATGATCCTGTGGATTTCATAACTAAAAAATGTTTATGAAATGACCAGAATGGCCTTTCTTTATGATTTTTTAAAACTTTGAGTGTGGTTTTCCAATGTTTCTGTGTTCAATAATACATTTATGGCAATAACGTTTTGGTTTCTAAACAATAACCATTGTCATGGTAACAAAATGGTGCCGGAAAACAAAATGGTCCCTTGCACAATATTAATTATGCAAAACCAAATTCTGAAGGAGGGCTGTATAGTTAGAGGTTCCTTGCTTTGCATACCAAATCAGAGGCCTAATAACTAAGCATTTACAGACTTGAATTATTGATACTGCAAGGGCCAAGTCTGAATGAAAGAGAATGATGCATCTTAAAACCCTGTGTGCCTGTGACTTGTTTTTGTAATAATACACATTGACATATACAAAAAGCTTTTCCACTTGTGAGTTACTAAGTTCCTTAAAGGTCACCAATGGATGATAGTAGAATTTCTTAAAATGTTGGTTTTTAATACTGTATATATTTCTATTTTTTTAAATTTCTCCCTACAGAATCCAAATAATGAGCTTCTGAAAAACCAGAACCTGGCCTTTTTATAATTTTGCAAAATACTTATCTTACTGTAGGTACATGACAAAGAGGAAAATAGAGATTGAAACATTCTCTTCTCTTCTATTCATTGCCTTTCAAACCTTTCAAAATAATAAAAAAGGAAGGTAACACACATGGCCATTTATAACCTGTGGGAAATTGAAAAGAAGAAAAACAAGAATGGAAGCATGATAATCGCAGGTGAAATTTTAAATATATGGGGTCACTATGGCAACACATTCAATAAATGAGGTTTTTTTGGGAAATGTCAGGTGTAGGTGATCTTGATGATGGATTAAAAGTCTAATAATTTCATAGATGTTTTGAATCAGGGTTACTCCAACAAGAACAATTTGTTTTTTAAAAAAACAGAATAACCAAAATGATTCAATCTACATTTTTATTTATAAACATTTTAATGTATGTTTATTTTTTTAATAACCACCCATTTTTACAACAAACGATAAAAATGAGGGTGAGCCTATATTAATAATAATATAGCTCTGAGAACAAAATAAAAACCAGTAACTTCCTGGGCTGGTAAGATCTAGGCTAGATTTAATTTTTTTCCTTGCTGAATCTGGTCCATTTCTGTTTGGATTTCAACAGGAGACTACAGAAATAGTTGTTTTAGAAAAGTGATAACATATCATGGTTGCCCTTAGCTTGCATTGCATTCATTATGTGATTTCATAAAAATCATTCTGTTTTAGTTCCATTTATGTCTCATAATTGCCGATACCAGGATACTAAACCAAGCTCAAAAAAAAAAAAAAA
>QLTV01004097.1:3234018-3244062 GCA_003457575.1 Thermophis baileyi
GTTACCAGGAAACTAAACAAAGCTCAAAAAAAAAAAAAAAAGGATTAGCATTGGATTGGATTGTACACTGCCCAGAGCCCTCTCTGAGGGAGATGAGTGGTTAAAATATAGGAAATATAAATATAAATAAATAAACTTTGGTGGGAAAGAATCCAAGATCTTTTCCAAAATCTGTAATAATCACTGCATGGTTTATGATCCTATGAAAGTTGTTAGGATGGGTCTTTAACAGCAATTAGCAGTTTACCTAGAGAGTAAGAGAGAGAAGAGAAGAGAGAGAAGATGGAGCCCTGGTTGTGTAACTGAAGCTATGTCCCGTTTCTGCATGCATTAATATCATACGTGTTCAAAGCAGAGCAGCTTTGTCACTTTTGGTTCTTCAATGGGCTCTGCGGATTGTCTGGATTTTGAACAAATGCCATTTCTGGATATTTCTCAAAGGCAGTTTTAGTTAAACGTTACACAACTGTGGTCCAGAGCTTTCAAAACAGGAAACATTTGGTGACAAGTGCTACTTGGTCCTGTTGTGGTATGAATAATACATTTAGGAACCATGAACACCTTGCACTGTTTCTTGCTAGCTGATATCCTTTCCCAAACCATCTCTTATTTCATTGTGAAAAACTAATAATAGGTGTTAGCCCATTTTTCATGAAAGTTTTCTCACCCTGAGAAAGAGGCTTCATGTTTCTGCACCTCATTCTTGCTTACATTCTTTTATTTTGCTGTTGCTGTTGCTGTTGCTGTTGTTGTTGTTGTTGTTGTTGTTTCATGGCTTCAAATCTTTCCCTTGTTTTGCATCTTCCCTTACTTAAGAGAACTCTTCCTGAAGTCTTTCCTTGTGGTCTAGTTATGACATCCAACACCAGAAAGGCTGCAGACCACTTGAGAATGCTTAGACAGTAGTAAATATGCAATAGAAATGCTATTATGATAATTTCACTGAACTGATTTTTTTCCCCTCTGAAATTGAGGATAATGGAGAAACACAAAAAGCATTTTTCTCTTTACTATTGCTTTGCCAATTGACTTTGTAGAAGTCTCTATGGACCATGATCCAAGTGCTAGCTCTAGCATCCTGGGGAAGTAATAGCTATTTGACTTTTCTTGCCTATCCTCCAACAATTAAAGCTCGGTGCCTGCTTTCCTTTCTTTTAGCTTTTGGTATTACTCAGGATGGAAGGATTTGAAAACCAGCTAATAGCATTTGTTTCCTTTGCTTGGTAATTGAGATGCTCGGATCTCACCAAAAGTTGTGGCATGAGTCACAGCAAACATTTGTCTTGCAGAAAGTTGCAGCATGAGTCACCATGAAGTTATGTTCCTGTAGCATTTATCTTTATGATTGTGCATCTCTGATGAATGATTGATCTGGGAAAGTGATAAACAAGTAACCCTCACACAAGAATGCTGAAGATTGGCTCACTGTTGTTTGCATTGAGCATTGGAGGAGATCCCAAAATATATCTGGAGGATATTGGAGTCCAGAGAAAGGAATAAGTTTAGGGATTTACACCAGCCCTCCACACTAATTATTCAATATTCTTAAGAAACCCCATTTGTTAAGAATGCTATAGAAACAATCCTGGAGGCTTCAGAATAATTATTTCCCCTGTTCCTGCTTCCAGAGCCTATTGAAATCTGCTGAATGTACTTCTGCAATTTTAGCTTGATGTATGAAAACTCTATGATGAAAAATGGAAATAGAGTCCTGTAGAAGACAGCAGAAACATGCAGTACAGATAGTCTTTAACTTAACCATAGAACCTAGAATTTCCATCGCTAAGGGAGTGATCTCCAATTGTATGACCTTTTTTTTTTTGCTGTAGTTGTTAAGCAAACCATGTGGTTGTTAAGCAAAGCCAGGTCCCCCCCATTGACTTTTGTTTGTTGGAAGTATCCTCAGAATGGCAATCATGTGACTCCAAGATACTGCAGCCTTCATAAATACATGTCAGTTGCCAAGTATCTGAGTTATGAGGGCACTGTGATGGTTGCAAGTGTGAGGATCTGTCATAAGTCACTTTTTCCCACACTGTTGTACCATTGAATCAGGGGTGAAATGCTCCCGGTTCGGACGTGCCTGTGGGTCGCTGGACAGCCGGTAGCGACGGAAGCTGGAGACTTCGCCCACCCACCCGGACGCTGCCATTTGGGTTCTTGTACCCTCTGCGCATGCGCAAAGCGTTCTGTGCATGCGCAGAGGGTAAAAGAACCCAAATGGCGGCGTCCAGGCAGGTGGGCGAAGTCTCCCGCTTTCGTCGCTACCGGCTGTCCGGCGACCCACAGGCGCGCCCGAACCGGGAGCATTTCACCCCTACATTGAATGGTTGTTAAATTAATGATTATAAGTTGAGGACTACCTTTATAACTAATACAAACCACTTACAATAGCATTTGAAAATAATATGGCAAAAACAAAACAATATGCACTGGTTTTGTAACAGCCATTTCTGGGGAAAAATATAAGCTAGGAATAGGGCATATGAAACTCCTCTTCAAGTGCATGACTTACAAAGTACCCTTTTCATCTTCAAGTAAATTCACTTCTTCCCTCCAACAGGCTGGCTGTTCTAGCTGCTCAACTCCTTCTATCCTGAGGCTGAGTTCTGAACAAGTCCTTGCAGCAAGATATTATGGATAAGAGGTAGATACTTCAGTAGCATAGGGAGCCAATCACAATTTTCACTCTGAAGATCCCATCAAAATATTGACACTGGGAAATAAGGCAAGTATAAAGATAGATAGAAAGGGGTTCTGTAGCAATCAAGCTTGGCCTGCTATTGATCTGCCAGACTTCGTTCTCCAGCTCTCTGGGGAGCTGCCTCACTCTACCAGAAGACAGAGCTGCTGGTTCCACTGATGCCCCAAGATATAGAAATCATAGACTCATAGGGCTGGAAAGGATCTTGGAGGTCTTAGCAATAGCAATAGCACTTAGACTTATATACCACTTTACAGTGCTTTACAGCCCTCTCTAAGCAGTTCACAGAGTCAGCATATTGCCCCCAACAATCTGGGTCCTCATTTTCTCTTCTAGTTCAATCTCTCGTATTAACTGCACTGAAAATTAATTGTACGTAATACTTAGGGAAAGCTTGTTTTTCTTCTAAATGAAAGTTTGATGGAGATTCCTCTGCCACTTCAAAATGCTTCCCAGTTTCAGTTTAATCCCCAGCCATTCAAGGCAGCAAGACTTGCCTCGGTCTTAATTTTTCAACTGCCCTAGACTGTCCCAAAGTATTAATAGCTGAGTGATAAAGTTGAAATGGGAACTAAATGCCGTAATTAGACTCTTCTTCCTATAGACAATAGCAGATCTCTCAGCAGTTGAAGTAAACGATGAGAATCTGATAGCTACTATATCCAAAGTCTTTTAGAGAAAAGAATATATTAAAAGCAAACTGGTCAGACCTGTTTGCAATAGTAACAATAGTAATAGTGTCTGAACCTACAACCATAGGAAAGATTTGCTCAAGACTATTGTTTAAAGTTTCTGGGTTACTAGTATTGATATGAAGAGTAAAATGTATTATGCCTAAATTAGAGGAGAGACTGAATTGCAGAGGTTTTAATACTTACTATTACTAATTACAAATAATTACCTAGAGCAAGGGTGTCAAACTCAAGGCCTGCGGGCCAGATCCAGCCTGCGAGGAAGTTAGATCTGGCCTGCAAGGCTGGCCTGGAAATGGTGAGGGACTGGCCCCCGCTGCCTCAGCCTGGCTCGGCTGGGCTCTCCCTCTGGGCACACGCAGCTTGTTTGCCTCGTCATGCCTCACCTCCACCCTTCCCAGCATTGCCCCACCCAGCCTTGCCTTGCCTGACCCCTCCCCTCCCAGCCATGCCTTGTCACGCCCGGCCTTGACTCTCCTTGCCTGGCCTTGCCTGGTCTCGCCTTGCTTTGTCTCAAGGGGGCAGCAGCAGAAGCCTCGAGGAGGAGGTAAGCGTGGCCGGGCGCCCACTTGGGGAAGTGGGGCTGGGAAGGGTGCCTGGGGAGGTGGCAGGCAAAGGCTGCCTGTGCATGGCTGCTTCTGATGCCTGGGGGGGGGATGGCAGGGCATCGGTGCTTACACGCAGCTAGGGAGGGTGCCTGGGGGGGGGTTGAAAAATGCTGGGGCATGGTGGGAGTGGCAGCTGAACTGCATCGGGGAGGGGCAGTGAAAATAGGAAGCTGCTGCAGGCAATGGGCTGGTAGCAGTGGGCGGGGGCTTCCCATTTTGATCTCTTCCCACTGCCTCTCTGCCTGGACTCCAGCCTAAGACTGAATGGGCAGTTCAGCTGCCCCCACCATACCCCAGCACCATTAGACACCCCCCCCAGGCACCCTCCCCAGCCATGCGTAAGCACCGATGCCCCGCAGCTCTCCCCGGCATCAGAAACAAAGGCAGGACAGGAGCAGCACGATACATTCATGTACAAGGATGCAGAGGCCCTCGAGCTCCCATTGTCAGGCAGGCAGGATCAGGTGCAGGGTGGCATGGGGCAGCAGGCCAACTGCCTCTTCAGTGTCAGGTAGACAGGATCAGGCAATTGGGGGGCGGCTTTTGCAAATGCAGGGAGGCTGGGAGAGTCGTGCCGGCGAGTAGCAAGGCTGGCATGGCTTCTACAAATGCAGGCAGGGAGGCTGGGGGGAGGCATGGCAGGCAAATGGAGGTGGCGTGGGGTTGGGGGCATCTGAATTGCCTGTTAGATGTCAGGCCAGAGTGATAATGCTGGGGCTCCCCCAAGCTGCATGCCACCTCCCTTTGCTTGCCTGCATAGCCCACCCAGGCACCACACCTGCAACGCCAGAAGCCACACCGGCCTTGCTGCTCACCTGTGCAACCCCCCCCCAGACAGCAAGGCTTCTCTGATGGGCAAGGCTTTGGTGCTCACCCTGGTATCTCCTGGAGACCTCTGGATCCCCTCTCCCAGCCTTGTCTGGCCCACCACAAGTGCCCCTTGATGTGAGCAACATCAAGTTGGCCACGTGACCACCCAGACATGCCTACCCAGCCACGCCCACCTGGCCCTTTGAGGGCAATTATAATGCTGATCCGGCCCTCAATGAAATTGAGTTTGACATCCCTGACTTAGAGTGTGTAGATTGGGTGAGCATATTTGTGCTCCAAAAAATGTACAATCCTCAATCTATGTATCCCTTTCCTGCCATTCAGCAGCCATCCAGGTTTAAGAATTAGAGTTAGGAATATGTTCTCCATTATATCATAGCCCTTTCCAGTTTAGGTATTAATTTTATTCTAGAGCCTTTGATACAAATTTTCTTCCTTGAAAATAAGATTGACAAACAAATGCTTCATGCTGACTAACATGCATCGAATTGTTAGGTTAAGCTTAAAGAAAAAGAAGGGGAGAAGATTGATTGTTGCTTTAGACTACCAGGAAGCAGTGAATAGGATGAAATATATTTAGAAACCTTTGGGGGGAAAAATGGTTCAACACTGGGCTTTTCAAAGGCATCATCCTATAATGCTGCTTTAAAAACTTCACTGGTTGGAGTTTGTAGTCAGGATGTTGGTAAACTATATTGCAAGTGATCAGGAAAGTATGATGTCAAAATCAAGGTCAGAACCATCAGTGGACAAGATAACTCAGGTTAGAAGAGAGGCTCAAATACTTGTTCAGCCAAACACACACACACGCCCCCGGTCTGTTGAACTTTGTTCTTCCTTTGTATTTCCTAATGTGTCAGATCTACAAGTATTTATTCCATGGCATCACTGCACACCTACAGGTGTCAGCTGCACCATAGATGCTGGATGGTTTATAATACATGTATCTCCATATGCAGTGAAATGTGTACTGCAGCAAGATATTATTTTTTTATATCTTTATGAATAATCTTGACGTTGAGTTAAGCAGTGAGCTGGCCAAGTCCACAGGATACTTAAAAAAAAAAGGGTAAATGGTCAATCAGATGGCAAACGCAGATCAATTTAAGTAAAAGTGTAAAGTGACATAAATATCGAAGCAACCACTAGCCCAGATCCCTTTTCACTTGCACATTGCTCAGTCTGAGGTATCTGAGATATCTATAACCAGGGAAGTCACTGGGATGGTATTGATTAGCTCATCCAGGATGTCATCCTAATGTGCAGTAGCTTTGAAAAAGGTAAATTCCAAGCTAGGGATCATTAGCAAAAAGGCTGAAAATAAAACTGCCAAATACGGTATAATGCATTATGCAAATCTATGCCATGCCCACAATTAGAATACAGTGTATGGTTCTGTTTGCTTCACTTGAAAAGAGATATAATACGGCTAAGGGAAAAACCCCAAATGATAGGCATCCACAATTCAAGGTGTTGGTTATTACCTTTAAAGCCCTATATGGCTCAGGGCCAGGTTATCTTCGAGACCGCCTTCTGCCACATAGCTCCCAGCGACCGGTAAGATCCCACAGGGTTGGGCTCCCCCAGGTCCCGTCAGCTAAACAGTGCTGGCTGGCAGGCCCGCGGGGGAGGGCCTTCTCTGTGGCTGCCCCGGCCCTCTGGAACCAGTTACCTCCTGAGATCTGGACCACCCCCACCCTGTTGGCCTTCCGGAAAGCGGTGAAGACCTGGCTCTTCCGGCAGGCTTGGGGCCGTTGATCTCGCCTCTGTAATTGGCGAGGTCCGGCCATGAAACGGTGTTTATGAGTTTTTTTAACTGTTTTTAAATGTTTTTTATTATGTTTTCTTTTAATGGTTTTTTATATTGTTGTGAGCCGCCCAGAGTCCCTTGGGAGTTAGGCGGCATATAAATTTAATAAATAATAATAATGATAATAATAATAATAATAATTGCAAGGGAACAAATGTAGGAGAGAGGAATGTCTTGACTTCCTGCTTGTGAGCAACACCAACAAGTCTGGTTGGCCAATCTGAGAAATAAAATGCTGGGCTAAGGCAAGTCTTGGCCATACTTACATCCTTAAACCTCAATCTTTCCATCAGTAGAATGCTCAATCAGATTAACATTTGAAAAATGAAAAGATTGGAAATACAAAAATGGGGGAAAAAAACTAAAATAAAGCCCCATTGAAGTATAAACAAATGTTAGAAACATTCAAACTACTTAGGTTATCACTTCAAAATCACATTATGAATATAGCTTCAATCATGTCCAAAGGGAGGTGGCTTTTTTTTCTTGAAAACTATACTCGGTGTGCAAGTTATTTTCTTTTCCTGAATGAATTTTTTTTTTCAATAGAAAAATATATTTATAGGAGGGTGGCATCATCTTGTGGAGAGATAGAATCATTTTGTAGTGATAGTTGATAGCCATCAACAAAATCCATTAATAGAAAGAAGTGCAGGTCTTTGTTAAGTAAATTTAGTTAACTTTAAATGTGCATTAATTTTGAAATATCAGATTGAAAGAAAAAGGAACAGAGGACAGGATGAGAAAATGAACAGAAAATATAGCCTTTTCCCCCCTTCCATGAACTGATAAGATATTGTTTTTTCTTGGTGTTATATTCTTAAGGTAGAGAGTATCTACCTGTCATTACAAATTGCTTCCCTAATAAAAAATAAAAATAAAATGTTTTGACTTCCTTTGCCAAAGCTGTAGGTTTTTTTTTTTAAAATATACCCTTATCAACTATTTATTTGTTTAGTTTTGTTTGTTGTGTCAGTAAAAATGTGCACCTGTTTATTCTGGCACCAGGAACAGTTACATTTCTGTTCTACATAAATATTCCCACCTGTTTTACTTACTAAGTAATAAACATCCAATTCACTATGGTAGTTGTGGATAATTATCCATCCAGTTTAATCAGAAAGAAGTATTTTTCTCTGGGCATCTGTAAACAAGGCTTCATATTGCCAGCAAATCTTTATTAGGAATGTTGCTAAGACATACAAATATGGAGTGTTGTTCCTCTCTCTCTCTCTCTCTCTCTCTCTCTCTCTCTCTCTCTCTTCTTGCCTGCTTTTAGACCCAATTTGACAGTTGAATGTTTTGATGTTTGTTGTTTAATAAATAAACTTTAAGCTATATTTATGTTGCCGAATTGCATGATAGCCCTCTCTCCCTCCCTCCCTCCCCCCCTCTCTCTCTCAAGCATATCAGAAGGCATTTGTAATTGACGTACAAAATGAGCTATGGAGCCTTAAGCCATCCTGGGGGACTGCAATGATATCCTGGTAACCATGAGAGCAAAACCCATGTAGACTATAGTGACGAAAGATGTGTGCATAGCTTAATATGCATTGCTCTCTTCTGTTATATTTTTTAAATATACTGAATAGCCCATATGACATTTCAAGAAGAATATCAACCCTGTTCACTAAACGATG
The DNA here is from genome assembly GCA_003457575.1 of Thermophis baileyi. NCBI lineage: Eukaryota > Metazoa > Chordata > Lepidosauria > Squamata > Dipsadidae > Thermophis > Thermophis baileyi. Next base: position 3,242,304 of record QLTV01004097.1, read on the forward strand.
ATGTAAAACATTTATGCTTTGTGAGACACAAAATAGTACAAGCTGCTTCTTTTCCCTGAAGCCAGGCACAGGAGTCATTATTTTTCATTCCTAGCAAGTTGGCAGTGTCAGACCATGGACAAATATTAACTTATCACAGATTCCAGTAGATAGATGGAAGGTGGTTTTTGCTTTCCCAAAGACTTCTTATGATAGACAGTTTTCTATTGGTACACAAGGGATGCTGAACAATAGTGCAACAGAGTCATCTTAGACCTTCTAGCATGGACTTCCAGTGCTGAAGACATCAATGAAAACAAATTCATCTCAGCAGAGCAGAAGGAAAAGTCTTTCTCTGTTCCTCCTTCTTCCCTACCAAGGAATATATTTGTTTTTACAACTGCATGGCTGGCTAGGGAGTTGAAATACCATTGATGCCAAAGCATTCCATGAATTGCTCATGGCACATTTCAGGGCTGTACCTATGTTCACAAGGCAAAATAGAAGCCTTTGAAGACAGGCCTTCCAAAGGAAATTTTCACTGTCTGATCTCAGAGAAGGAAAATTCAAAAAGAACACATGGTCCTCAAAGACTGCATTATAAGGTCTGTCCCTTACATTTATGTTGAGAATAAGTCCTCCAGCTGTTGCATGCCATCAACCTTCTGCCATCTTCCTCAACTCCCTGCTCCTGCCTTGCTTGCCTGTTCATTCACAACCCCACTTTGTACCGCTTGTTTTTTTTTTAACCTATTGGCAACAATGCTGCTTTCCTTCCTCTGGCTATTCCTTTACTTCTCCTCACTCACTTGCATGGCCCACCTCTCTACATTGGCTTGTTCTCTGACAGCCTTCTTCTTGTTGTTGTGCCTTATCCATCATCGGACATTGGTGATCATGTTGGCGATCCTATTTTTATCAACAGCCACATGAAAAAGTGCTGCTGAGTTTTGTCCAAACCAGTCCCTTAGATTTTGAAGCCATGATGTTCTTATTCTGCCTGGACCTTGTTTGCCTTCAATCTTTCCTTGGAGGATTAAGTGAAGTATGCCGTATTTTTCTCGGTGTCTCATCACATGTCCAAAATATTCTAACTTTTGCTTTTTTATGGTTTTGATTATTTCCCTTGGCTTTCCCAGGCTTTTCTGACATCCCGCCAATGTATTTTTGTATGACTTCTGTCAACCCTATTCTTCTGTTGCCACGGTCACCTCCATAGCTATTGCATTATTTACTTTTTTTGAAATAAAATATTTCTCTAAGTATAAGGAACAAACAGCAGACCTAATATGGTGTTTCCTTTCAGAGCATGAAGATAATGAGAGAGAGAGAACAGAAAAGAGATTAGGTTTACTGATGCTCCAACACCTTCACTGTTCATCCAGCATGAATTTAGATTAGGCAAATTATGTTTCCATGATTCCCTCCACCTTTCAAATGGTGTACATCAGCAATAGTCTGATTGGCAAGCACAGAATGATATCATTTGTCACTGGTACCTGAAGGTCCTGCTCAACTGCAGACCAAGAAACTCTCCCCTTTCTGTCTTACTCTGAATTTATCTTAGGTCTTTCTCCTTGAGCACCTCGGGAGAACTCTGGAAGCCAGCTTTAATAAACATGCCTTATAGACTTTTGTGGCACTTGTTATTGCTGCTTTCTTAATTCTTCTTTTAGTAAGTCAGAAACTGGAGCTTGTCTTTTGCTATTTAGACTTTTTTCATATTTATATTACAAAAAATTCATAAAGCAAGAAATAAATACATACATAGTTGCTCCTC
>QLTV01004097.1:3247203-3288142 GCA_003457575.1 Thermophis baileyi
AATATGCTAACTCTGTAAACCGCTTAGAGAGGGCTGTAAAGCACTATGAAGCGGTATATAAGTCTAAGTGCTATTGCTATTGCTATCTTAATTAATGCTATTCTTCCCATTAGTGATAGTTGTAGGGTTTTGCATTTATCCAAGTCTATTTCAATTTGGTTTCTCAATTTATAATAATTGTCTTCCTTTATGGTTGCACATCTTGAAGTTAGTTGAATGCCCAAGTATTTCACCTTCTTTACTATTTGAATGTTTAATTTCTCTGTTATTTTCCTTTTTTGTTTTTCTGTTATTTTTTTACCAAGATTTTTGTCTTGTCCTTGTTGTTTTTCAGTCCCACTACTTCTCCATATTCTATTTGTTCAAGTAATTTTGGCCCTGTTTCTATAAGATCTTCCATAATAAACACTAGATCGTCCGCAAATGCTTGTAATTTATATTCTTCTTTTTTTCATTTTCATTCCTTTTATTTCCTTATTTTGCCTTACCCTTCTATTTAAAATCACCTTTGCCGATTGGTCTTTATATATAGTTTTAACCATATTTATAAACCTATCCCCAAAATCCATCACTTGCAATTGCATTATCATAAATTTCCAAGTCACATTATCAAATGCTTTCTGTGCATCTAAAAATAGCAACGCCATCTGCTTCTCTGGATGCGCTTCATAGTATTCCAGTGTATTTAATATAATACGCATATTATCTCTAATTTGTCTCTTAGGTAAGAATCCATTTTGATCTGAGTATAAATTCATTTAACAACCTTTTCAATCTTTCAGCCATAATTGATGCAAATATTTTGTAATCTGCATTCAATAGAGAAATTGGTCTATAATTCTTTATCTGTTGTAGATCTGACTCTTCTTTTGGTATAGGAGTTATATATGCCTCCATCCATGAATCTGGTATCTTAGCTTCTAATAATAACTCATTAAACACTTGCAACATTACATTACTTAATATGTCCTGCAATACTTTATACACCTTTGCTGGAAGTCCATCTGGTCCTGGTGTTTTACCATTCTTTTGTCTTTTAATTCCCTCCATTAATTCCATCATTGATATTCTCTCTTCTAGTGCTTTTTTAAATCTTTCTGGAATCTTTGGTATTTCAGTTTTTCCAAAATATTGTTCTATCTTTTCTTCTGCAACTGTCTCTTGCTGATATAGTCTTTGATAATATTTCTCAACTATTTTTTTCTCCTCATTTTGATAGCATATATTCCCATCTTGATCTAATAATTGATTTATTAATTTATTCTCTTTCTCCTTTTTCATTTTATATGTCAACCATCGTCCTGGGTTGTTTGCGTTTTCGAAAAATTTTTGCTTTGTTGCTTTTATTTTATTTGCCAGATCTTCATTTTCTATTAAATTCAATTTGTGTTTTTGTAAATTCATCAAATTCTTAATCTTTTTATTATGTGGATTTTTCTGTAGTTCTATCTCTAACTTCTTGTACTCCTCCTCCAATTTCTTTTGTGTTTGTCTACTCTGTTTATTCCATTTTCCTAAGTACAGTATGTCATTATCAGTCCTCTAATATATGCCTTACTGGTATCCCACACATTTTGTAATGACGTATCCTTTTTTTATTTTCCTTAAAGAAAAAGGTCAATTCTTTTTCCATGTATTGTTGAAATTCCTTTTCATTTAATATATTTTGATTCAATGTCCATCTCATTCTTTTCCTTTGCCCCTTCCATATCATTTTTATTGGGTTGTGGTCTGCCCATGTACTTGATTCTATATCAATCTTATGTGTTTTAGCTATTAGTTCTGTTGACATCCACATCATATCTAATCTTGACCACAACATATGTCTATTCGAGTAAAAAGTGTACTGCTTTTCTTTCGGGTATCTTCCTCTCCACGCATCCTGCAAACTTAGTTCATCTACCATTGTGAAAAATGTTTTGGGTAGAGTTTTTCTTAACTTCTTGTTCATTTTTGTAGATTTGTAATCTAACTCAGTATTTACAACCGCATTAAAGTCTCCTAATATACATATACCCTCATATTCATATTCTATTATTTTTCTATGTAATTTCCCATAGAATTCTTGGTTTTCATTTGGCGCATATATCGCCACTAACAATATTTTTTTTACAGTTCATTACTATTTCCACCATTATTATTCTTATTGCTGAATTTAGTCCATTTATATTTATTGATATTACTTTTATTTCTTCTTCCATGTCTTACTTATTTGTTTGTTTAGTGGATCTAGTCACTCTCATCTCCCTCTGTTCTTTTACTTCTTTTGCTCTTGCTCCTTCTCTCAACACTCTTTCTTCTTTCTCCTTCGTTGTCTCTCCCGGTAATTCTTTCTCCTCCTGGTGTCTTGCCCCTCTTTCCTCTCTCAGTCTCTCTTCCTCTTGAAGTCCAATATATTGTTCATAAAATAATTCTTCCTTCTCTAATGTATCCAGTCTATGTCTTTGTTCCTGCCAATTCACCAGTATTCCTTCTGGCACCAACCATCTAAAACTCACCCCTCTTTTTATCAAACATTTGGTCAAAAATTGGTATTCTTTTCTTAAATCTCTGACTCTTCTTGGAATTTGCTTCAGCACCACTATCTCTCTCTCTCTTTTTATATTTTATCATAGTATTTCTCGCATCTGCAGAATCTCTGTTCTCAATGTTTTCTTAGTAAATCTTACATGTACTTCTCTGGGTAGATTATGTCTCATTGCGTATTTTGTATGCACTCTAAATATCTCATCAATTCCATCTAATATCTTCTCTTTACTCTCTTCCGTTGCTTCCGCTAATATCTCCACAATGTTTTCAGCTAAATTCTCTCCTTTTTCTTCTTCAATATTCTGAAATCTTAAATAAAAAATCAGCCTTATCCATTTCCAATGATATAATTGTCCTTTCCTGATTTTTATCAATTATTGTAAGTCTATGGTCCATCTCTTCCACCTTTTTCTCTGTTGCCTCTGCTTTTTCTTCCACTATCTGCAGCCGTTGCTCGCTTTTTCCCATCATCTCTTTGACCTCTTTTAATTCTCCTTCTCCTTTATCTATTTTCTCATCCATTTTGTTTATTTGCTCCTTCAAATCTTCATGTATAGCCTGTAACATATTCTTTAATTCCACATTAGTTTTCTCTTGTTGTGTTGCCGTATCTACTGTCTTTTGCATTGAGCTGGACGCTGTTGTTATTGATGGTGATGATAGATGTGTTGTTATTTTCTTCATCTTGTTCTTTATATTGACACCTCTAATTTTATAATCCCAATGTCCAATGTAATTGTAATCCATGTCTGGACTCCTACAATCAGTCCAGCCCGACTTTCTTCCACCACTAGACGGTCAATTTCTAATTTAAATCCACATTCAAATTCGGGATTTTCAGGTTCTTGTTACCCTAATCCAAATGTGTTCAAATAACCCAAAAAAGAAAAGAAAAGGGGAAAAAAAGAAAGAAAAAAGATGTTAAAATAAAAAGAGGTGTGGGAAAATATTTATTCTTAATCCCACCTAAAAAGATATTAAAATAGAAAAAAATATTCGAAAAGTTTAATTCCCAAAAGGTTCCAAGACACCAAAAAAAAAAAAAAGACCAACGAAAATAGAAAAACAAAAAATCAAAAAAAGACCCAAAATTATAAATCCACAAGGAGAAAAAAAAAACCAGTATTCAATAGTTTATGCAGCTGGCCCTCTCTCTTCTTCTCCACAACACAGTGAGAAGACAATTATTATCAAAACTCTGTTGCCAAGTTTAAAAACATTGTTCAAGGTCATTCCTTTCTTATCTTCTTCTTTGTTCTTTCACTCCATTAATTTACTAATAATCCCTCTGGCTCCACTAGATGGCACTACAGTTTACTCCCACTGCCCACACACACAATTAGTTCATTTGAAACATTTCCAATATAACTTTCAAAGTTTTAAAGTTTAAAGTTCATTCATTTAATAATTTTTAACCAAAGGCCACTCTGTCCAATCTGCTTTCTTTCTTTCCAGTCAATTTTCAAATTCACTTAATATTGCCTTTATTTTATGGCTTCAGCTTTTTTCACCGCTATTCCCGGAGGTGGGGAGGCAGCCAGACATCTGCTCCCTCCCCTCTCCTCTTTTGCTGTTCTTCTTCAAATAATAAAATTTTAAAACCAGGGAGTAAAATATTAAAAGGAATCTTGTATTCAAGCCCAAGTTCTATCTCACCCAGACGATCCACCTCGCTTTCTTCTCTCTTTCTGTGTGACCGCCCCAGCTTCAAGACAGCTCCGTTGACTGTCTTCCTAGCCGCTGGGTCGGAGGCTGTTCACCAGCGCTTCAGGGAATTTGCGACTTCCCTGTCTGCGCCAACCTGTGCCTCCGTTCTTCACCGTCCCTACGAGACAGCTACAATCCTCAAGGGACCCCCAAAACAGCTGGAATTCGATGTTTCATCAGAGCCCCGAAGATCACGTCGTAATGCTGTGGACGCTGGCCACCCCCCCCTTTCTGCCCATTCAGATAGTATGAACCTGGGGTGTTTGTATGACTATTGTGGCTACTCCCTGTTCCCTGCTAATGTTGCTCTAAAGACACCATGTAATTCATGCATTGAGAGTAAATGTTTGTAGAACAGAAGCAATGTTCACCTCCATGTAATGACTGGCTGACACAGACGTTAACATGAATATAGTTATGCGCATCTGCAGTTCCAACTACTTTTGTCAAAATGATGAAAGCGGCTTTGTATTGCAACTTCTGCCTCTTTTGGATGTGCATGTGATGTCACAATGCATATAAAAAAGGAGATGGCCTTACATCATGATGTATGATATCATGATGGCATAGTGTCATCTTTGTGGACTAATTAGTTTGACCCTCCCATATCTCCAACATATACAGCCACTACCTACAACTGCATGTGCATAGGTTTTCTTCCTGAAGCAGAGGTGGGTTCCTCCCAGTTCGGACCCATTCTATAGAACCGGTAGTAACTTGGCGGTTACTTGGCGGCTACCACGCCCCCGAACCAGTTATTTCGGCGGCGCCTATGGCGCCACCATCTTGTTTTTTGCTTCTGCGCATGCGCAGAAGCTTTTTTAAAGCACTGCACATGCGCAACGCCTGTGAAAAGCACGTGCAAAGCACACTGCGCATGCGCAAAGCACACGCAAAGCGCCCACGCGGCATGACACTGAGCGAAACGGCAGCGAAGAAAACCAGAACCCACCCCTGTCCTGAAGACATAAGAAATGTGTGAATGACATTGGGAAGCCAATGTCATTTGAGTGAGTCAGAGGGGTGGAACTTTTCTAGAGCACCTATGAAGCAACTACTCCATTTTAGATAAAGCCTGAATGAGGCTTTCCTATTAATTCATTCTGGAAACCTGTGAGTGTGTACATGTATAAAATCTTGCTTTCCTTCACTATGATCTAATAGCAGAAACCATTGCCTATCCTACTGAGAAACAGAAAGTAATTAAGTAATTAGTAATTCAAATTATCTGTTATGAGGCTATAAAGTTCAAAACATGAATTTGCAATTGGGGATACAGAAAATATGGCACACTTTGTTCCTAACATTTAAAAGAAACAAGAGGACCAGCATTCTTATGCATCCTTCTCATTTCTTATCCAACTTGTACATTTTGCGTTTGGCTGTATGCCTTTGTACTTCTCCTATGAAGGATCTTCGACCCAGAGGAAGATGTTAACTGAGATTCAAAGGTGGGCAAGATTTGCATCCCTGCAGAATTCCCTCTCACATGCTGCCACTACATATCTCTCAGTGTGTGCCACTCCATCCTGATTCCTCCTTCTTTCCATGTGTATCTTGGGAAATTAGATCAATAAGTAACTTCATCCAAAAATATGTGAGGGCTGTCTATTGTCAGTATCCCTGTGGAACCTTAAAACGTCCCTTAGAACAGAGGTGTCAAACTCAAGGCCCACGGGCCGGATCCAGCCCGTGGGGTGCTTACATCTGGCCTGCGGGACCACCCTAGAAACAGCGAAGGACCGGCCCATGGTGCCTCTGCCAGTGAAAATGGAGCTCGGGAGGGCTGCGCACAGCCCCCAGGTCTCTGTTTTCAGCTGTGACAGCCTCCTGCAGCCCTCTGCCAGCAAAAATGGAGCTCGGGAGGTGGATGCAACTTCCCCGAACTCCATTTTTGGCTACGACCCCAGTGCTCTGCCAACCAAAAACGGAGCCCATTTTTGCTGGCAAAGGGGAGCAGGAGGTTGTCACGGCTGAAAATGGAGCCCCGGGGGGCTGCGCGCAGCCCTCCCGAGCTCCGTTTTCACCAGCAGAGGCACTGTGGGCCAGTCCTTCACTGTTTCCAGTGCTCTGCCAACTGAAAACGGAGCCTATTTTTGCTAGCAAAGGGCAGCAGGAGGTTGTCACAGCTGAAAAGGGAGCTCATGGGGGTCTCCCGGACCACCACAGGTGCTCCAGACATTAGTGACATCAAGATGGCCACACCCACCTGGCCATGCTCCCCCAGCCCCTTGAGGTCAAACACAACCCTGATGGGGCCCTCAATGAAATTGCCTTAGAGCATCAAAGCCTGTCTGAAGTGCTCAGGGCCAAAACTTCAGCTCGTTTAAAAAAAAAACAAATAAGATCAATTTTCCTATTTAGGAAGGCTTAGGGGGCAAAAGAGGTTCCTGGTGACTTTGTTATGAGAAGACAGGCTATCTTAGGAGGCAAAGAGGAGGACTGAGAATGAAAGAAAATGGAGGGAGGTTGGGGAGAAGCTTAAAGCTTGGTGGTACAAAGTACCACTTGGTATAACATTGTCAGAAATTGGAAATTTTAACATGAGGAAGATTCTTAAAGTTAGTTATTATTGAAAGAAATAGATTATACTATAGTTGTGAATTATTTAACCTAATTAGAACTCAGCAGGCATAGCTACCTGGAACATATACACCGTATATAATTATATTGTTAAAAATTTCACAGTTTCTCTTGGGGTCCAAGCAAAAATAAATTCTGAATTCCTAACATAGCAGAAAGCTGGAACAGCTATACTTTATCAAGAATAATTTTTCTTTTGTAGTACAAAAGTTCTTTCATGCTACATGCTATCATTCTAACAATATTATATGTCTCTTTAACGTAAGAATATCAAATCATTATGGTTATTCGGGTTCAAGTCAAGCATGAAAAAAATCTATCAAAGGTAATTTAAAGTTTCTGTAATAAAACTATTCAATGTAATAGGTAATCTTTCTCTCCATTAAGCTCTGCCAAGTTCTGTTAGAAAGCACATTGTTACAGTGAATATATATACCACTACCATGAAAATTGACAGAAATATTGGATCTTCCTTAAAATGAAAACATATGAGGTTAGATTGTGTATGTGTGTGTGTGTGTTGGTGCATGTGTGTGTGTGTTTCAAAGCTTCGCAGCCTTTTACAGTAGATAAACTAAATTTGAAAGACATCCTAGACTTTGGAGTTTGATGAAAGGGTAGTCATCTTCTTTCAATAGGCAATGGCTGTCTTTATGACTGTTTCTTTGCCATGTCAATGGGCAAGAATGTTTACCGTGGACACTGGAATAAGAGATTCATGGTGGGGGTTTTTTGTATTGTTTGCAATATTAGAGTTTGTTTAGAATTGAACTGCATATAAATTGCAGGAATAGTTAATTAATTAGTTAACTTTAAGCTGTCTTCTCTTTCTGTTTAACTCCCCTTTTTGCCTCTTTGTCTGCTTAAAAAAACTGCTGTTTCTCATTAAAGTTGCCTATGTATCTGGAATAACTGTTTTAAACTAAGCCAATTAAGCAAGGAATTGATATATCTTCACTTTATTTCATCTTCTGAAATTGTAGCTTTCTGTATCAGGATCCTAATACAAGAAAAAAAATCCCCAAGGACATTTCTCTTACAATTGCTTCCATGCCCCATAAGTTAGCCTACCTTCTTAAGGATTTTGTAATGCAGTTTTCACTCTCCTTCCCCCCCCCCCAAAAAAAATGATGTGAGGAGTAAGCTAGTTTTATCCTAAATAACCTATAGATTCAAAATCCTTCACAATTCATAGATGCAATAGTAAGGGAAGCTCCAAAAAGCAAAATAAGGACAGGACAGGACAGGACAAAAGTTTTTAATAAAATCAAATTTTATCAAATTGAATGCCATTTGTTGCTATTTGTTTCTCATAGCTGCTAGACAAAATTTGGCTACATTATGGGCAACATGGCCCTATGGTCTGCTGGTTGAAAGTAGATTTATCAGTTATCATGAACTACCTGCAGTTCTTTTATGAGGGGTTTAACTAACATGGTACGCACGTAAATCCCTTTAAAAATTACAATATTGTGGGACATATCCCACAGTCTTTGTAGCTTGGGAATCAGACAGGCAGAAGGTTTCATGGTGGGGAATCTAGTGATATCTGCCACCCATGACAGCATAAGGTCATGACACATTCAGTCTTGCTGGAGAAAATGCTCTACAATGTTTGCAATTTATTCAAGGATTGGTCATGGTCAGCTGGCATTGTAGTAAAGACTTACATTGTCTTGATCGCGTGCTACCATCTTGTTGCCATCCTATGTTTTAAATTCTTTCCTTCAGTAGTTTTTCTGCTTAGTCATATCTCATCCCTTCTAATGTCTCACAAGAGAAGCCATGGAGAGTCCATTTTTCTCTAAGAGGGATCTTCTATAAGGATAGCAACTATCCTTGACTATCAGAGAAGTTAGCCCTGTTGGGATAAACCATAATTTCAGACAGTAATTAAAAATAATGATCCAGATTCAGGCCTCTCTTCTTCTAATTCCCAGTTCTAATCTTAAAGTTGTCTTGGACATACATTGAGGGACTTACATAATTGCACTTAAAAACTCTCTGCTGTAGCTAAATCATAGCGAAGTCCTAATTGTGCACCATACAATAGCTGTGCCATTATTTTTTGTCTCTTATAATGACTATCTTTAGAGAAATAAAAAGACAAAATAGTCAAAGTACTCTGCTGGGTGATCTTGGATACATAAACCAGATGTGCATCTCTATCCCCAGATGCTGGAAGGAGATTTCCAAATATTTAAAATATCTGAGTTGTTCTATTTTTTTCCCATTAATAGACCAACTATTTCAAAATCTAAGGCACTGGTTTGGACAAAACTCAGCAGCACTTTTTCGTGCGGTTGTTGATAAAAATAGGATTGCCAACATGATCGCCAACGTCCAATGACGGATATGGCACAAGAAGAAGAAGAAGACCAACTATTAACTCTGTTTTTTTTTTTTACCAAAGATCATAATTTTTGTTTTTGACAGTTTATCAGCAATTGTTCATCTTTGCTGTTTAGAAATAGAAATTAATAGTTAAAGTAGGGAGGGTTATGGTACAAAGTGGGAAATTTATCACATAGAACTAGCTGGGACTGTTTTTATTGGGTTTGAGAGAAAGTTTTTTTTAGAGGTTTCTTCATACACACACACACACACACACACACCAATTTTAAATTTTTTAAGATTGACATTATTCTTTTTCCAATATGCCTCAAAATGGTGGGAAAGCAGTAGCAAAAGTGTGTGCTTACATCTGTAGTAATTTTTCTCTTTCTAGAAGAAATGGCCAGCCACTTGAAAAGCTTATATTGTATGGTAATCTACAAAGGACCATGCATCTTTAGGTTTTAACTCTACTGTATTTATTTCTGTTAAATTGTGTGTGATCATTAAAATGCTGACTTAGAAACTGGGAGAGTTCTAGTCTTCCTGTTGGCATGTAAACTGGCCATCTCTTTCTCTTAGCTCAATGCCACTTACAGCGTGGGAAAAATAAGACGTGAGAGTATTATGTATGCTGCCTTGAGTTGTATAAAATAAAGATGAGATACAAATATCATCGTCGTCATTATCGTCATCTTTATCATCATCGTCGTCATCATCATTTTTTACTCCTGAGGAATACTCACCAAATGCTGGTACTTTATAGTCAACATTAGTTCAAAACCATTTGTAAACTAAATGCTGGAAGATCAAAGAATTCTAATTTTTTCAGCTGCTGACAACAGTGTAGTTACAGCTATAACAATTTGGGAAAAACATTTGCTGATTTATTCTATAATCTCTGGTTTTCAGTGTCCTAATACTTTACAAAGTTTCCAATGTCTTTTGAGCTACTCAGATGTTATTTAATATTGCCACATTTATAATTACAATTTGTTTTTCTTCTACTACCGTGTTTCCCCGAAAATAAGACCCTGTCTTATATTTTTTTGAACCCTGAAATAAGCGCTTGGCCTTATTGCTATGCACTCAAAAGCCCGATTGGGCTTATTATCAGGGGATGTCTTATTTTGGGGAAAACAGGGTAGTATGTGGCTTGTGATATTCTAGATGCAAGGTTCACCTGAATTTAGAAGTCCCTGAACTCAGAATTTAAACATCCTGAACACTTTTCAACTTTATGAGCATCCTAATATTTTAAGATATCAAATCCAAACCATGTACATACATTTCAACAGATCATTTTGCCACATAATTATGGCTTGTCTTATGACCTGTCTAGGCTATTTTGCAGCAACCCAAAATAGTTCCTAAAATTCTACACTGTGAGAAAAGAAAGTTAGGCAGCATTTAGTTGCTTCCATCACTAAAGTCAGGTGAAAACAAGCATAAAAAAAATGCATTAAAATTATGTAATGAAGAAATGCTTAACAACAATAAACAGTAAAAATCTGTACTTTTTTCTTTTCTACCAAAGTTACTTGCCACTAAATAGTAAATGATGCTAAAGAAATGGTAAGCTAAAGAGCCCATTGTGAGAAGTTTAACGTAATACGTCGTGCAATGACGTGCAATTCTAACCCCAGTTTATTTTAATGCTATTTGTAAGAAATTCTTCAGAAAAATATGATTAACCCAGGGGTGAAGAACCATGGCCCTTTTATGACTTGTGGATATCAACTCTGATGCTGGTTCAGGAATTCTGGAAGTTGAAGTCCATAAGTCATAAAGGGCCATAGTTCCCAACCTCTGGATTAACCCTTAGGTTCCATTTTGAGAGCATTATTCTACACAATACATTCTCAGGAAGATTGCCTTAGAAATAAATTCCATTTCATTTAATGGTGCTTAGACCTGTATAAAGTCCTCTAAGAGACAATTGTAAGGCAATGTATTGATCTAATTTTTCTCTATAAGTTGCTTTGAAGTTCTCCAATCCTTGAATTCAGTCTTCAAATCTCAAGTTGCCAGATGTTATTATTTTCCTCTCTCCTACAGAAAATAGAAATCTAAAGGATCTAAATGAGCACTTGATCTTGATGCAAAAAGGGGAGTAGAGGATTTATTTATTACTCGTTGGATGAAGAATGACTTTTGATTTGAACTATTTTTGCCCATGTTTGTTAACCATTATATTTGCTCAGACAATTTGCACTGTAATTTTAAAGAAAAAAAATGAAAATGAAAATCTTCACAAGTCTCATTTCAGTAGGACCCATTGTACAGAACTTTCTATGCAGTGATTTTATACTTATAGACATACTTCATCACAGAACTATGTTATCCCCACAACTTCATCTCACAGCTGCTTAAGACAAAGTTCTCAAACTGATTATCTTCACACAATTATTTTTTTCTCATGCCTAAAATCAGTGGTAATATACTAGGAATTTGAATAATTGTATCTGTGTCAATGTGTTCTACAATTTCCTTCTTGAAAGAGCAATTATAATTGACAATTTGGCAAAGTATAGTAAGAGATAATGAGTTGTGAGCACAGATTGTAAGGATTTGGACATGGAATTTCATCTCAAAATAAGTTTCTACAGAAAGGGCCAAAAGTTGCAATTACAAATATGTAAGAATTCTTGAATAATTTTCTCTCTTCATGAAATACATGCAGTATCAAATTTGAAATCTGAAATACATCTCATGTTGATCTATGGAGAACTGTTCATCAGATTTTGCATTTCTCTGAATGTTGCAACACAGTTTACAGAAGCTAACACACACACACACACACACACACACACACACACACACACACATAATATCCACACATAATTTTTTTCAGTGGAAAATCACACTTAATACTTATTTGGAAACTTTCTTTTTTTTAAAAAGGGGAAAGCTTGAGATTACTTTGGAAATTGAATTTTTAATAAATGTGTATATTTATATAAATATATGCATATCCACAAAGAGACAGCTTTCCCCCAGAACATTATGTACAAGTGTAATAAATGGATTTGTGAATTAAAATCATGGGCCATTAGCAAGGAGTATACTGAATGATGTTGACAATATAATTCTCAGCCTATTAGCCCTATATAACCTCTATATTCACATTTAATATAGTCGGGCTTATTCTCTTATTAATGATATATATTACTCAGAATTTTAGTAAGAAACCTGCTATTAGATCTATTAGATTTGAGGAAACAGGGAATGTTTCTCCCAAGAAAGCAGTGGTATATAAAAGAAATTAGGCTAAGTCATTTGGGGAGGGGGGGATATAATATCCCAGTGCACTAAATCTGATGTCCGGTGTTTCAGCATTGTTCTTCCTAATGGCTTACTACAATGAACTGTGTTAAAGAGGAGACAAAAGGGAAGCTGCAACACTTATCTTACCTCTAGTCACCTATGTGACCATTTAATACTAATTGTTTTGGATAGAGTAGAAATGTGTCTTTGGCTGTCTCAATAGTAAATACCCTGTGCTAGAAGAAAATGTGACAAGATCAGAAATGACCTTGGGGAAAAAAGAAAGGAAAAGGGAAGATAGGAGATAACTGGTGGGGAAAGTCATCTGTGCTTGTTGTAATATATTTTTTACTGTAGCAGTTAGCAATACTGAAACAAAACACAATGGGGGGGGGGAATACACTCAGCATCTCTTTGGGATAATCCTTTACAATGTCAGCACTGTCTCAGCATGAGCGCTAAGTATGTGTGCTTGGTTAGATAATTGTGCCCTGAGAGAATGAATAATATTATTAATAGCTATACTTACCTTAAACAAATTCAACACTAAATGCATGAAGTGTTCTCACTAAAAACAGAATGGTGGTGTTAAAAATAAACCCATATTACTTCCTGGCTGCTAAATGATTCAAGGTTTTATTTGTACCTCAGCAATACTTCCATAGAAAGAAACTACCCCACCAGATAAACAGTCTGTAGGAGTCCTAAGGATACATGAAATCATGGCTTACGCAGGCTGCAACAATCACAATGGAAAATCAGAAGAGAAAGTTTAGGGCTTAAAGAAGTTTCAGCAAAAATGTCAAGAGGCTAAGAATTAGATTCAGTTCCTGTAGTTCCTGTTGGGTCTGAGGAACTCAGAATAAAATATTTTCTTTTTGCTGTCAAGTGCACCCACACCCAAACTTTTGTTTTGTCGATAACATGTTTATCAGCAGGATCGCAAATAGATACACAGAAATGCTTTTGCATCCTCCTGAGTGATTCAGAACTGAGAATCACTCTACCGAACTTCCAAGTTCTATCTGCTTAGTAAATAAAAAATGTTACTTTAATGCAGTTCCAAATGAACAAACTGCTAGCTTGGATTTGCTCAAGATGCATTACCCAACTTTCTTTATAAAGTACAATTTGTGAGGGTTTTTATTCATTTTCGGGTTGTACCGAAGTTGTTATTTTGTTCATGCTTCAGTTTTCTGCCCTTTTATCTTCCCCCTAAGTATATTTACTCATTTGATTTTAAGCATGCTAGTTATTGTGGAGTGAATCTTTGCTTCTATTCCTTTGACATGGGCCAGATTTAGAGGCAATATAATCTAATTTCCTTTAAAAATAAAATTTATAGGCACATAATTAGAAATTCATCTGTATTTTGGTAGGATTCATTGCCTACTGACAAATACTTCATTTCTCTTCACTTGTAAGCTGTCCAAATGTGTTCCAATTCTCAAACAAATCAAACAATTGATTTAAACAAATTTAAAGCAGTTTTGTCTTATGTGACTTCTTCAGCCAGCCGCCTGTAAAGCAGATCACAATAATAAGATGCACATGGTAACATCCTCCAGCAAATGCCACAATTATATATTTGCATCAGGGGTGGGTTTCTCTTACCTTCCCTACCGGTTCAGAAGTGCGCGCATCGCGTCAGAACTGCGTGCTTTGCGCGCGCGTCACATCCGGGTAATAACCCTCTGCGCATGTGCAGAAGCCTTTGCGCATGTGCAGAGGGTTATTTGCCAGCCGCTTTCAAGTAGCGGCGACCGGGGAACCGGTTCGTGGGCGTGGCAAGCTGGCCTTCATTACCAGTTCGGCGAACAGGCCAAATTTCCGCCACCGGCTTGGGCGAACCGGTCCGAACCGGTAGCAACCCACCACTGATTTGCATACCAACCTCTGATAGAACAATGTAATTTGTGCCGTTTGTGTGATCACACTGTCATGTGTATTTTAGCATTTACCACTTCCCTCTGCTGCCAGCTTTGTTGACTTTAATTTCCAGAATTGTCAGCAATGCACTGTAGCTTTGCATCTGATCACTGAGGTTTGTGGAGAGCCAGGAGGGTAGCATAAGAGCTACTTTGGTGTGATGGGTAAGGCGTCAGGCTAGAAAATGGGAGACCTGAGTCCTAGTCCCACTTAAGGTACGAAGCCAGCTAGGTGACTGGGACCAATCATCATTACCTTTCAGCCCAAGGAAGGAGACAATGGCAACCCACTTCTGAAATCTTGCCAAGAAAACTGCAGAGATTAGTCCAGGCAATCACCAGGAGTTCACACTGACTTCAAGGCAGACACAGACAAGGAAGGTGACATAGCTCATTGGAAAATTGATCCTTCGTGGAATGGCCTTCTCCTCATTGAGCAGAGCATCATCACCACCATTGGAGCCCTTTGGGTGGAAATCAGCTGTATCAGGATTGTAGCCTGCTTATAATCCTCTGTATTAGTTAACATAGGCAGCAGAGATAGGGTTCCGCAGTGTGATATAATCACACAGAGATAAGCAAGCTGCAGAGAAAGAGGCTGACACACAAGTCTCATTATTTGTAACTTTTCTACTTCCCAGTTCTTAAATGCAATAAACCTAGGCACAGGGTCTGAAAGTGTTGGCATGGCATTTAATAATTCATGAGGAGAAATTTAATAATCTAAGATCAGGATTTCTATTTCTAGTGATCCAGGCTTGTGTGCTAGTTCTTGAGTATATATGCAGAGTATATATTGAGTATATATTCAGAGAGCAGAGAGTTGAATTGAACTCACAGTTTTGTTGACAGGGCCAGCATAAAAGTAATGTATTCTATTAACCCAAGAAAGAGCAAGGACTTGTGGCTGGCCTTAATAAAGAAGTTGAGGGAAATAAATGAATAAAATCCATGGTGTTAGACTATTCCAAAATAGCCCTGATAGGCAGACAGTTTAGTGAGGTGATAACTTTAAATTCAGTGTTCACACCATTTAACCTCCCCAGTCTTTTCAAATATGTAGTGAAACTGAAGCATTGTATATTGTCTATAATAATGGCAGAAACAGGAAAAAAGTCATTATATCTATACAGTGGTTAAAAAAAACCCTTCAAAGTGCTTTGAGGCCATTTGATTTGATGTGGATCACATTTAATCCCCAAAGCTTCATTGGAATTATTCCATCAGAGGTCACTGAATCAAAAGACCATCTGAATCTTTGGAGAACCTTATTTACTGGACAATTTTCATAGGGTTCAAAAACCCTATGAAGTTGGACTTAAGTGATTATCAGCATTTAGTGATTGAGGAAGAAAATGAAAATAGATTTATTTATGAGACTTACATAACCACACATCTTATGTGCCATAACTCTGGGCAATTCATACCAACAGCAATAAAATCATTACAGAAACAATAAAGACCAGCCTTCCCCCAAAAAATCAACAATTCCCAGAGTCCTAAAAAACTTTCTAGTGCATAAACAATCACTGGACTCCAACCCATTCAACCCCAATGCTTGAGGGGAAAGCCAGCTTTTAAAGGCCTAAATGTAAAGGCCTAAATTTTAAAGGCCTAAATTTAGACATTTAGAGGTCTAAATGTCTAAAAAGGTGGGTGAGGGTGTTCCATAACATGGCATTAATAGTCTTTTGCTGAGGCAAACATTTAAAGACATATCACGGTATGCCCTATACTGGGCCTGAGTTGCTATTGAGAAGGTATTATCCTTATAACCTGCTAGATGACAATATTTAAGAGAAGGGATCTGGAGCACCTTCACTGTGTATAACCTGATGGAGCAGGCAGATACCCTCAGGGAGAAACAGTCCTGTAGATAGAGTGGTCTTGTTCCATGCAGGGCTTTAAAGGTAATAACCAGTACCTTGAATTTTACCCTTAATTCATAACCAAACTTCTGAAGAAAGTTTCATAGGAATAAAGAAGTTGAGTAGAAAAAGAGATGGAAAAAATTAAACTATGTCTACCGTACCATTTCTGGGATGACAAAACCCTGACAGCTCTAGATGACCACAGAGAGCTCACTATTTCTTTTGCTAGCCTGGGTTTTTGTAACTCAGAAATGGTAGTTCTAAATAAAAGTGTTGCAAAAAACAAACAAACAAACAAAAACCCCTAAGTATGATTCTAGTCACCAGATTGCTGAACTTTTGCTTCACACATAATTTTGCTGAACTTACTAGATATAGTACTTGATATTTTGGCTATTATTATATTTGTAACCTGCACAGTAGCGGAAGGAATAGTTTGTATGGCAGACATGCCATTTTTGAAATTATTTTCAGTACATTGCAATAGGCAAATGGGAAATCAAGCATGTGAGTGAGCAAAAATTACTAAATCTAATTAGTTTTGGTGTTTTTAATTAAGGTTATTAAAACTTCAAAGAAAGTTTTGGGACAATTTATTAAGACATCCTTCTAGAAATCGTGAGAAAAAATAGGACATTGTTTTAACCCTGAAAGGGCATGTCCTTTTGTTGAAGTTGAAATTGAGCTATAATGTCATTTGTATGCACTGTATAGATTTTCATATTATCAAATAACTTTCAATATACACAGGGACTGATATTTAAGTGACATTCCCAACTGTAATATGAATCATAAATGTTTCCTTGCCTGTAACTATCTTTCGATCAATCCCAGAATACCTGAGAATTGTGTACCTTGTAAAACAGAACCTTCTAAATCAGAAAGGTATATAGAATTGGCAACATTTATAGCTTTGGATAAAACTATATGAATATTTTTGGAATTCAAATGTAGGTTTTTATTGATATAAAAGTAACTGAACAGATGGTCAGTGACTTAATGGCAGTATGAAAATTAAAAACAACTTTTAAAAGGTTTCATTTTATTACATCTATTACATTAGATTTTATCCTGCTTTTTCTGTGGGAATTCAAAGCAGTGTATATAGCATATCTCCTTTCATTTTATCCTCTTAACATACATACAGTACATGCATACATACATACATACATACATACATACATACATACATACATACAGAAAGAAAGAAAGAAAGAAAGAAAGAAACCTCAAACAAGGAGTAAAAGATGGTGAATGGTTCAACCTCACCACATAATCTCTATGAATGAATAGGTTCTTGACCCACCGCACCTTATCTATTTTACTAGTAGGCTACACAAATAATTGCCAAGCAAGTTAAGCTGTTTCCTTAATTATATACTCCAGAGTAGTAAAGATAATACCATTTATCACACTGCTTATTTCATCTTTATCAGGAGCATCAGTGCTGCTTTAAAAAAACCCAACCAATTAATTATGTCCAAGTAAATGTGTTTCTATAACAAATGCAGTTGGGAAGAGAGACTCACAGCAATAGTGGCAAGTAGCTATTTGAAACTGCTATGCATTGTGCAGCACAAAAGAAGTATAATTGGATCCAGGTGACTAGAAGCAGCCTTACACTTTGTAACAAAATTGTAAAAAAATATATGATAAATTGCTTTAGATTGAGGTCTCTGGAATTAAGAGGCAATTCAGGGAGTTTTCAGAACTCCGAATGTATATGTAATAGGTAAAGCTAATATGACTTAATCAGCACTTGCTTTCATAAAACCAATGAAGAAAAATTAGAATTAGAATAATTTATCTGGATCTCTTTAGTTATATTTAATATCAAAGCATACTGTATGAGGCAGGAAGGCAGTGAGGTAGGTAGGTAGGTAGGTAGGTAGGTAGGAAGGAAGGAAGGAAGGAAGGAAGGAAGGAAGGAAGGAAGGAAGGAAGGAAGGAAGGAAGGAAGATTAAAGTGTAAACAGTGAAGTACTTGCTAATAACAACCAATGTCGCTATGAAATATTATTCCTTTCTTTATTGCTTGAATTATCTGAAGGGAATATATACTGATTCAAATTGTAGGTGGAACCTAGGTATCTGGGACCCTTCTTCATAAAAGTGGGGCAAGGAACTCTTGGCTATTCTCTTGACCACTGGTATTAAGCTCTTCACAGCTCAATACCTCCTCCCCAAACCAAGATCTGCCTAAAGCTTATTCAGAATGGATTTATTGAAAAGAGGGAAATGTTTAAGTTATATAAATCTCAACAATTTAATGCATTCATTTTTAGGATTCAATTTAGATCTGATTTCGCTAGGGTGAAACTTTCTTCATTCTTTGGGTAACTATTGCTTTTTGAAAAGGAGAGCTAGCTAGCTATCCATTTGCCATATGATGAATACATGTGCATTTGTTCTGATAATGCAATATATTCTAAACAGCCTCCATTGAGAAGACCCTGATAGTTGCAGAATTTGACTGTGTTTGATGGTATAGCCCAATAAAATTCATAGTTTGCTCATGTCTTTCTAAGAGAACAATACTGTTCCATTATTAGCTTGCATTGTCTCTCAAGACTACTGTAATAGGATTGTCAGCCTCTGAGGTTTATCACAACTGTTATCAAAAACAAAACTAAAAAAATCTAAAAAGACTTGCTTCAGGGAAAAGTGTAAGTGAATAAAATATTCCTGATTTTACTCCTGTAAGAGGTCTGAATTGTATGCTCTTTTATCTTATAACGTGCATGTTTATTGGAATATATCAGAAGACCCCAATTAATTCCAAGATTTGTAACATAAGTATATAACATTCTTGGTGACAAATTTTTTTTAAAAAAAGTCTTCAAAGTCTTTAAAGCCTTATCAATATTATAAACACTGAAAAGTAACAAAAAGTACGAACTATAACAATGCTCATGAAATATTTTTCCCTGTGTTCCCCTGTGTTATCAAGAAATTATAACTTATTTATTTATTTATTTATTTTTCAAAATTTGTATGCCGCCCAACTCCCGAAGGACTCTGGGCGGCTCACAGTATATACTGTATATAAAAAAGACAACAATAGAGAAAAAAACAATTTAAAAATACATACATATTAAAATAAAACATTCACACAAACATACATGGGCCAATCAATCAATTATTGGCCCCAGGCCTGCCGGAAAAGCCAGGTCTTAACGGCTTTACGGAAAGCCAGTAAGGTGGGGGTAGTACGGATCTCAGGGGGAAGTTGGTTACACAGAGTCGGAGCGGCTACAGAGAAGGCCCTCCCCCGCGGGCCCGCCAACCGACACTGTCTGGCTGATGGGACCTGAAGAAGGCCAGCCCTGTGCGACCTCACTGGTCATTGGGAGGAGTGTGGCAGAAGGCGGTCATGCAGATAAACTGGTCCTAAGCCATGTAGGGCTTTAAAGGTAACAACCAACACCTTAAATTGTGACCGGAGCACAATCGGCAGCCAGTGCAGCTCGCGAAGGATGGAACTCGTGTGGGTGTACCTTGGCACACCCACGACTGCTTGCGCAGCTGCATTCTGGACTAATTGTACTCTCCAGACACTCTTCAAGGGTAGCCCCATGTAGAGTGTCCGATGATGATGAGTTTTCTTCTGTAATATTTATGTATAGAAGCCATACCCACTTTCCATAAGGATGGTAGTAGATACTCAGTGAAAATCAAATCAAATAAACCAGGGGTGGGTTCCAAGTTACCTCGCTGCCGGTTCGCTCCCTCCTGCGCCGCGTGGGCGCGCACGCACTTTGTGCGTTCGCATGTGCAGTAACAAAAAATCCCCCCCCAAAAAACAAAGCCAAAAAAAATATGGCGACCACATGCACAGTGCTGGAAGTCGGCTTCTGCGCATGCTCAGAAGGGAAATTTAAAAAAAAAAATTCAATTTTTTTTAAAAAAAAAATTAAAAAAAAAGATGGTGGCCCCCACGGACTGGCACCAACCGATCCGGTTCGGTGATGTCATCGTGACATCACCAGCAGGTCGCTACCAGTTTGGGCAAACTGGTCCAAACTGGGAGGAACCCACCCCTGAAATAAACCCAAGGAAGACATGAAGTTCATGAATAGTACTAATTAGATAAATATATGCTTAATGGGAAATACTAGCAGGTACTGTATATGAAGGGAGATTCCCAGATTTTGTTTGCCTTGGTTTATTTATTTCATAGTTTACACCTCCTTCTCTCTCATCATCCACTTTTCATCACACATCACTGTTTTGTGATGCGTATGCTCAGCTAAACTTCATACATATGTATCGCCATATGCTTCACACATCATATGCTTCCTCATCTACATTTACAAGTTCAACATCAATACCCTATTTCCCTCACAGTTATAAACACTTGGTTTGTTCATTTCACACATCTCAACATGCTTGTAGAGAGTATGTACTTTCTTTACAATTCAGAAGATGTTGCATTAGTCTACATATAGTGGAAGAAAACAAAAGTTTGCTACCTACCTTACAGACCAAATCCTCTGCCATTCTTGTCACTGATGGCAAAAGTATTAGCTGAGTTGATAGCAGTGCCAAAAGTAGTAAATTGAGATTAAACTGAGAGTAATGCCAATAATAGTAGCTATTGCTACTATTGCCCAAATTCTCTAATCTATTAGTTAACTTTGTAGCATTGTTTAATATTCTCAAGACAAGTGAAAGTCTACAAAAAGTTGAAAAACATTTTTTCTATAATGTATTTATTAGAAGTGTTGGATAGACCTATTTTGTTATTTCTGAATTTCATTGTCCCATAAGTATAAAATAACTTATACATTATAGTTTTGTTTCTTTTCTTTCTTTAGGAAATATGTACAGATCTGACTACAGTTCTTTTATGTGTGACTCATGCTGGTTGTTTTTAGAAATTGAACTGAACATTCAACTGAATTCATGGTCCTGATAGAAGATCACACCTGAGATACTTTGATCCTCTTGGTAAATTTGCAAACTTTCACAAATAAGAACATTATTGCCTTATTGTTTTGAATAGAAAAATGTCATTTTCTTTGTAGAATTACAAAGAATAATATTATGAGAATTATTGACCCTTAAAAATAAAGCCATCCAGAATTTTTTTCTGGAGAAGAAAAACATAACATTGCTTGTCCATTTTAGGTTAACTTTTGTTCAGACCTATGGGGCAATAGTATTTGGCAATTAACCATATAGTTACTTTCAAAATATTGGTTTGCATCAGGGGTGAGTTCTAACTTACCTCGCTGCCGGTTCACTTCCTCTCGCGCCATGTGGCCATGCCTTGTGGGTGCGCGTGCGTCTCGTGGGCGCGCACGCATGCGCAGTGCAAAAAAATAAAAATAATATTTTTTTTAAAAAAAAGCCAAAAACAAGATGGCAACGCATGCGCAGTGCCGGAAACTCGGCTTCTGCGCATGCGCAGAAGAAAAAAAATATTAAAAAAAATTCAAAAAAGAAATAATTCAATTTTTTTTAAAAAAAAAGATGGCGGTGCCCACGGACCGGCACCGACCGAACTGGATCTGTGAAGTCATCGTGACATCACCAGCGGGTCACTACCAGTTCAGCCGATCCAGTCCAAACCGGGAGGAACCCACCTCTGGTTTGCATGTGGGCATCTACTTGAGGATATTTGTAAAATATAGAATACTTTTTTAAAAAAATAATTTTTATTGAAGAGGTTTTTTAACAAGGTTAAAAAAAATTAGATTTAAGAAAAAGAAAGTAACACAAAAGCAAAGTAATAAATAAGTAGGAAAAAAATGAAAGAAGGACAAAGAAACAATAGAAATAGAAAGACAAGGTATAAATGAACTGAACCTCTTTACAGCAGATATAGATGCATTTATATTTTATCCCCTCTCTAAGGTTTTAATGAATCTTTTCTCTCCATATGCTATCCTTTCTAATCATCAAACCCATAAGTTAAAAATTCATTTTTTTCAGTTTTTTATTTTTAAATATACATCAATAGCAATACATGAACAGTGTGGTCCCTGGGTATAATTCATTTTGATACAAACATCAATAATGATAATCATAATAATTGTTATATTAATTAAACTTATATAATCCTAGTATTAATATACATGGTTTTTTAAGTAGTTATTCAATATTTCAATATTCCATTTTAATGCCAATAATGTTGTAAGCATATATGGTAATATCATCTTTCCCCCTCTAATCTTTTCCATCAAATTATTATTTATATTCTATTATATAGAAAGAGAGAGAGAGAAAAAAATATATCTGATACTATTCCCCCTATTTCTTATTTCTACCTCTATTCTAACTTCTAAACAGCTCACTATTGCTAATCCTAATATTAATACACGTTTATATAAGGCATAGCCCTTCATTATTTAATTGTTCAAAGTCCCAATATGCCATTCAAGTACCAGTCTTCCCATTATTTAAACATACCTTATAATACCCTTTTTCAACATCCAATCTTTCCATCTAACTATTGCTTCATATTAAGGTGTGTATTCTTATTCCGTTTTAATACTTCAATTCTTATTCATTTTTTGGCTTGCCTCTCATACTCCTCTCTTGGATCTTTATCTCTATCAACATCTGTATCTTCACCATTCAGACCGAATATTTCTCCCATCTCTATCCTCCTAAGCTGCCAGGTCTCCAGAATATCCACCCAAGCCTCCCTTTCAAAAGTATCTTCCCAGTCCAATTCCATTTTTAAATCTCTTAGAGTGCTTTTCCCTTGTTTTATTTCTTCAGTCATTATTATCTTAATCCTCTTCTTCCCATCTTCTTGCTTTGTTTGCTGGTTTGTTCGTTCTGTCTTTTCTTCCGTTCTTTCTGCTATCTCCTCTCTTTCCTGGACTCTTTGATCTTCATTCATAGTCAGTTGTAGCATATTTTCTATTTTCCCATATATGCCTTGCATTAGGTACTTTATCTCTCTGTGATTTTTTTCCATAGTACCTCTAATGCTTTGAAACATCAACACCATTTCTCTTGAAATCTCACTCCTTTCCCCCTGATGGAGCATCTTGTCTTAATTTAATAAGTCCCTCTCTTACTCAAGTCCAAAAGCAATATATTCCAGTCCAATGTTACTCCTCAGAAAGTTCAGTAATCATAGTCCTTTACATCTCAGAATTATTAATCAATTCCATTTGAGTAGTCCAGGAAGCTTCTGCAGGTCAAAAGTCACTTTGCTTTACTTAACAGTCTTCTTTATTCTCATAATAGAGTCTCCAGTAATCATAAAGTAACTAGTTATAAGGCAGTAAGTGTCACCACAGTCCTTCAGATGAATGTTATTTATTCTCTCATCAAAAAGTTTTTCTAAGCTTGTAGGGGTCTGGTATATTCCATTCACCACTAGATGGTGCCCTCAGCTTAGTTTTCAGTGTTGTTTCAGGTCTTATAGATTAAATCGATCCAAATTTAATAGTTTATGGAGGCAAAGTCCGCTATTCAAGTAAATTCAAGTAGATAGTCCAGCATTTTTAAGGCCTTTCCAAAACAACGCCTGCCCAATTTAAAAGTCCAATTTTCTATGTTTTAAAAGGTCTTTAGCTTTTCTCCAGTTAGTTCCTTTCTTTCGGGTCTAGGATTTTTCTCTCTATGGTAGTTCGCCGCTTTAAAAAATAGTTTAGGAGTTTCTTTTCCTGGATTTTCTTCTTTGTTTCTTTTTTTCTTTAAAGTTAGGGTCTAAATAAAAAGGAATCTTCTCACCCAGCTCCAGACACTGTCCATCTGCACCACTCCTGCACGTTTCTTAGTTGCCTTGGCTGTCCCAGCTTCGTGACAGCCAGGATGGCTGTCTCTTCTCTTCATCGAGAAAGAGGGAAGAAGCCCTGAGTCCAGCAGGAGAGTTGCTGCTCTCCGCAAACTACAGGACGCCCCTCTTTTCTTCACCACCCCTACAGGGTAGCTTTAGCTCCTTTCCGAGTCCTCCAACAAGGAGAAGTCAGCGTGGGAGCACGGAGACCCGCTCCTCACATCCGATACTGCTGTGACATCAGCCGGAAGTCATTTTCAGTTTTAAAAAAAAAGTCCATAAAGGTTCTAGTCACCAATAAATGTAGTTGTTGTCTTTTCTCTAACCACCCAAGTCAGTTTTGCCATCTCAGCAAATTCTTCATCAATAATTCTTCCATTGTTGGTATTTTAGAGTCTTTCCATCTTTGCGCATATAATAATCTTGCTGCAGTTACCATGTATAAAAATAGTTGGTCATAAGTCTTTTCCGGTTCGTCTATCCATTAATCTCAACAAAAAAAGTTTAAGTTGAATATTAATCTTTGTATCACTGTGTATATTTGAACCCAAAATTTTCTAGCTTATTTACTAGTCCACCAAGTATAATAGAATAGAATAACAGGGTTGGAAGGAGTTGGAGTTCTTTTAGTTCAACCCCCTGCTCAAGCAGGAGACCATTTCAGATAAATGTCTGTCCAATCTTTTTTTTAAAACTTCCAGTGAGCATCCACAACTTCTGAAGGCAAGCCATTCCACTGATTGATTGCTCTAATTGTCAGGAAATTTCTCCTTAGTTCTAGGTTGGATCTCTCTTTTATAAGTTTACAACCGTTACTTCTTGTCCTGCCCTTTGGTGCTGTGTGGCAGCCTCTCAAATATCGGAAACTGCTATCAAGTAATCCCTACTCCTTCTCTTCATTAGACTAAACATGTTCAGTTTCTGCAACCATTCATCATGTGTTTTAACTTCCAGTCCCCTAATAATCTTTATTGCTCTTCTCTGCATTCTTTCTAGAGTCTCAACGTATTTTTGGATTACGGTGACCAAAACTGTCACCATGCAAGTGTGATCAAATGCAGTATAAAGTGGTAGTAGTACTTCATGTGATCTTGATACTAGCCCCTGTTGATGCAGCCTAGGACTGCATTGGCCTTTTTGGCAGCTATAACACATTGCAGGCGCATATTTAAGTGATTGCTCACTAGGACTCTTAAATCCTTCTCACAGTTACTGCTATTGAGCCATGTACCACCTATTTTACACGAGCATTTAATTATTCTTGCCTAAGGGTAAACTTTTCTTTTTCCCACCAATAAATTTCATTTTATTAAAATGACACTTCTTTGTTTCACATTTCCAATATAGTTTGAAGTACCTTTATACTTTGTAGAAAGTTTTCTGATGTCATATACCAATAGTACAAAGTATAGGATACTTTTATATAACCCCTTATCAAAAAAAAATCAGGTCAAAATGAGACTGGGAAAGTGAAATGAAAAGGACTTTGTTGACAGATTTCCTTAAAGGAACAATAAGGTCATTGAAATAAAAATATTTTTAAGCAGCTGTCATATACAACCACCTGGTGGGTGGGGGGGCACAGTTTTTAAGAGTTATTAGAATGATAGCACTTCTAGGAAGGAAGAAAAATAGCCAATATTTATGCATTATGAAAATCTTACAAGCCCACACACAACGCCACCTTCAGTTGTTATGTTTTTGTTCTTTAGCTATTAACCTTTGTTAGAGCAGCACCTCACTTGGACATCATCCTTTCAAACTGCCTAAATATCAAAGGAAAAACCTTGTATTTGCTTTTTTTTTTTTTTTTTTTTTTTTTGTCTTATTCTTTAACAACATCAAAAACAAACACACACCCTTGTATTTGCTTTTTTTTTTTTTTTACTGAGGGGGACTCTAACTATACAGTTCTATATTTTCATCTGACATTTATCTGTAACTACATTATGGCTGTTGAGATAAATGTCAAATGAAAGGTTCCTTGTTTGACATTTTTAACAGATTGCCTAATAGTACTGAAGTGGAATAAAGAACTCTAGATGTACATGGTACTTAAGAGAGTTTATCTGCCTATCTGGATAAAATAAGCAGGTAAGAATCTACAGTATAGTCAAAGAAACATTATTACTGTTAGAAATACACTCCATGGCACAAGTATCAATCACTGAAGGATAGCAGAAGCTTGAGAGAGAAATTGGGAGAGTTGCATAGGTTGGAAACTGATGTTTATATAACCTCAGCAATGGCCAGATAATGTTAGAAGGCATTTTGAATAATTGCTGGTGAAAATAGCATAACGCAAGACTTGATTTCCTTCAAGACAAATAAAGACTTGTATATACATTCCTACTTGTGAAAAAGGGTGTAGGTAAACTAAGCCGCAATGGTTTTATTTGGAGTTCTGAACCAATTTTGCTGCTATAAAAATACAATAGTATGCAGTTCAAGATTTGGTATTTAATGAAAACAATGTAACTAAACTATAGTTGCATTTGAATTATTATTCTGATCTACAATCTTATTTAAATTCAAATATCCATATAGACAAATACTTTCTGATTTGTGAAGTGAAGCATTTTCATTATTACTGAACACAATATAGTAAAACAGAGAATCTTAGATGGTTGTCAAGGCAAAAAAGAAATGTGTCTACCTTCCTTTAGCTTAAACACTTGTGTCTTTTCAAATAGAAATTAATACTGTATTTGGAAGAAAACCAAAATCCAGAAACAAAACTGACTTATTTGGAAAAATGGGGGGTTGGGGTGAGGAAGATGTACACTAAATATAGTAAATGGAAGCCAAAGGTTAACTACTGGATTAAAGATAAATTGCATTTATTTTTATACCTTCAAGTCAGTGCTGGCTTCTTCAAGTGCCTGGACATTTCTCTGTAGTTTTCTTGGCAAGATTTCAGAAGTGCTTTGCAATTGCCTCTTTCCTAGGAAGAGAAAGTGCCTGGCCCAAGGTCACCCATCTGGCTTTATGTATAATGAGAGACTAAAATTCATGATCTCCTAGTTTCTAGCCTAATGCCTTAACCATTACACCAAACTAGCTGTCTTTTATTAATAAGTAAATAAAGGTGTCTTCAATTTCTTCTTTCTGTATGGACATAAACTCAAGGGTGGGATATGGGAGATGAAATAGCAATAGCACTTAGACTTATATACTTCCCCCATAGTCCTAATTTTGGGACTAATGGGTCCTAATTTTACCAACCTCAGAAGGATGGAGGGCTGAGTCAACCTTGAGCCATCAGGATCGAACTCCAGAGTGTGGGCAGAGTTAGTCTGCAATACTGCATTCCAACCACTGCGCCACCAGGGCTCCTAGTGAAATGGTGGCATACAGGTCTGTGTCAAGCTTCAGATAGGTAATTTGATTTGGCAAAGCTTTGATCAGATCATCCCAGTAAATCAGAATGGTGAATCAAAATTGGGATTTGCTTTAAGGAACAACCTAAACACATGAAGTCAAAATATCTCAAAACCTTCCTATTTTGCAAATCTGATGGTGATTCAGTGGCCAGCCAATGAGATTTATCATTTCATTAAGTTCTTTGCCCATTGGAGCTATTTAAGGATGGAAAAACTAGCATTACTCCTAGCTTGATTTACTTTCTCAGCTCTCAAATTCTTTAATATGACCAGCCATAAGCTATTACTCAAATGATTAGTCATAAGCCTGGTCTTACTTTTAAATTCTGCATAATTTGGCAAATTTAAGTCTCTTGGTGACAATGGATGGCCTCATATTAATACTTTTAGGGACTGGCCCAAACTTTTACAACTGGCGTAGGATATAAATATCACTTTCACTGTGACTTGTTCAGCTTTATGTAATTCTATCTCATTCTTCCACCCTGCTTCTACTGCCTCATTTAATGAACACCAAGAATCACCAACAAGCCACAACCTTGACATAATCAATTCCACCAGTAATGAAGAGATCTTTCGGGGAAAGCCAAGCTTGCCAAGCAATTATGCAAGGCTCCTGACATTTTAGAGAACCCGACAAAACTATATCATCTGCAAAGGACAAAATAGTTGGGTTTTTTTTGAGTTACACACAGAAAGAAAATCACGTGGGTGAACATTAACCTGTGCCTTATGAATGCCTGATTTAATAGGGTCCTTCTTGAATAGGTCCAGCCTTTTATGGTACCTCAGAAAACCCAGAGATGAAAAGAAGTAAAGCATAAGATTATGGCATCTCAGAAAAATAAGAGCTTACATTTTAGAAGAGTTGAAAACTAAACTGGAATATATATTATTCAGCCAACTTTTCTGTAATTATTTTTTTCCCATACATTAGACAATTTGGAGGAGTCTGTATTGTGGTTTCCTCATCTTTTCTATCATGGCCTATAATAGGTACAGGGGAGTACTTCCACAACTGATTTATTATTAAACCTCTTGAAAATATCTGGCTAAAACCTAGCAGTATTAATATCCTCTAGTCTAAAGTACTTACCAACCCTGTTTCTTTTTCATCCCTTTCTGCCAGAAGAATGAAGCAGCATCTTGAAGCTTCCTCATTAAGGCCTTTGGACAAAACTTGTTTTGATCTGAATCTTCAATCTGCTCAAAATAGACTAGGATGTCATCAAATCCTGAATGGTCATTGAATCATGTCATTTTTCATGTCAGTAAATTCATATTTGTACAGGATTAGTAGCATTGTGGTGCAGTGGTTAGAATGCAGTATTGCAGGCAAATTCTGCCCATAGTCTGGAGTTCGATCCTGATGGGCTCAAGTTGACTCACCCTTCCATCCTTCTGAGGTTGGTAAAACAAGGACCCAGATTGTTGGGGGCAATATGCTGACACTGTAAACCTCCCAGAGAGTGCTGTAAAGCACTATGGGTTACTGTATAAGTGTAAGTGCTATTGATATTACTTATGTTCTTTGTTTTCTAAAAACTTTCATCCCTGTGTTTTGGAAAAGGAACATTAATATAGTAGAGGGACTATTCATTACTTAAGACTCATCACTAATTATTTCAGGAACAGAGAGTTTTAGTAAAGTTTGTTGGTATCACAGCAACTATGACTCTG
Source organism: Thermophis baileyi (assembly GCA_003457575.1). NCBI lineage: Eukaryota > Metazoa > Chordata > Lepidosauria > Squamata > Dipsadidae > Thermophis > Thermophis baileyi. Next base: position 3,276,227 of record QLTV01004097.1, read on the forward strand.
GATGCTTATTTAGAAAATGCTGTTATAGATACCAAAAATAATTCTATCTACGTTGCTGGATTTTCCACTTTATATGTTTAATGTCTGCCATTTGCTCTTCTCTCAGTTTTCTGACACCAGTGCCAATTGAGGGGGAAAAAAGATTTAGAGACTCTTTCATTCACCATGTGACATGAAATACCATAAGGTTTTTTTCCTGTAAATATGTTTGTGATTTGTGCGATTTGCACAGAAGTTGTACTTTGAAAAGTAGTAAGTACCTAAACAATGAGAAAGATAATTTTTTTCTTCTTTTCCCCAAAAGCTGAAATTCTACCTTACTCCTGAAAATTTGCAGATACTTATTAGTTGTATCCCTGTGTTTTATGTTATTTTTATAACAATATCTGCAAGCTGTCACAGCTGCAAAATGATAATAGTTGTACAACAACTTTAAAATATGAAGTCTAAGTAAATATACTCAGACTTGAGACATGATCTAAAATTAGCTAAATCTATTTGAGTTTGCAGATCAAGATTCAAGAAGAAATTGATTTTATACAAAGCATTTTGAGATTTGTGTCAAAAGATTCCCTGTAGACTCTTACTTTTTAGACAGAATGGGATTAAAAGAGCGGTGATGGTAACTTTTTAGAAGACGTGAATCCTGCCCAGTTTCAACTGGATACTGTCAAAGATTGAATCATAATAAACATTTTAATGTATTATGTACATGTTCCTTTTAAAAGCTGAAATAACAAAAATAAAGAAAAGAATGCAGAGCAATCTCAAGTAAAAATCTAAGTTGTGTTGAAGCAATACAAAGAGAGTCCAATATAAAAATGAACATTTTCAAAACCTGCTTAAAAATTACCGGTAAGCACTTGTTTTTTCTGAGATGTGGGCTGTGGTGGCACGAAAGAATGGCCACTGAGATGCCTTTGTTTTGTGTTGTTTTGCTCCTATTAATTGAATACAACAAACAAACAAAAAAGGACTAGGCGTGACATGATAGCAGTATTCCAATATCTCAGGGGATGCCACAAAGAAGAGGGAGTCAAACTATTCTCCAAAGCACCTGAGGGCAGGACAAGAAGTAATGGGTGCAAACTAATCAAGGAGATAAGCAATCTAGAACTAAGGAGAAATTTCCTGACAGTTAGAACAATTAATCAGTGGAACAACTTGCCTCCAGAAGTTGTGAATGCTCCAACACTGGAACTTTTTAAGAAGAGATTGGACAACCATTTGTCTGAAATAGTATAGGGTTTCCTGCCTAAGCAGGGGGTTGGACTAGAAGACCTACAAGGCCCCTTTCAACTCTGTTATTCTATTCTATTCTAAACAAAAGGAAAATATCCAATATGCAGCATTTTAACGGAAGAAAAAGAGGGGAGAAAATAAATCTAAAAAATTCAAAGGTATGAAAACATATGGGTAATATATTCATGGATACTTATAGTAGTTCTACAGAAGTATGGTAGTCATATTTCATTATAATAAACATGGCAAATCTATATCAATAAGTGATTCATTTGTAAGTAGTTCACTTTTGCAAGCAACCACATGGTTGAGATCATATATTTACCTATTCATTGTTGAAGAGTAAATCTTTTAATTAGAATTACATAGGTGATAGAGAATCCACTTTTCTTGACAGCAGTCAATTTCCATCCAATAGGAATATATTTCAAAAGAATATGAACACTTAAGTAAATTAAATCTTGCATGAAAATTAATAGATGTCATAACATTCTCTCCAAAGGGAAGAACCATAGGCTACTGTACAACCAAATGAAATATCAATCTCATAGCTGTTTCTCACAACATGACCATTTAGTCAACCATTTTCTATATAAACTTACTGAGTTACCATTGAAAGGTGTTGTGCTTTGTTGTTTCAAAAGCATCAGAACTTTGGTATAGCATCCCCCCCCCCCGCCCCGCCGCTGCTGCCTCTTCTTCTAACTCACTAAATTCAGTAGGATGCCAGGCTGGGCATGGCACATTGACAAAGCTTTCCTGAGCAATTCGAGAGAATGATTTACCCATTCATTTGGGTAAATCGATTTACCCATGTGAGATGGTATAGCCCTACTGCTCTTCTTCATTAGATTTTATGGAAGACAGGAGGATTGGAGTTTGCAAAAGACATTTAAACTTTACTAAGAGATTCAGAGTCACTTGATTTGATTTGCCACTTCAAAGTTAGTCTTTCTTAGATTCACAAATTGGTCTTAATGGGGTGATTTGCTCAAAGCTTTGCTCTTCTGAAGCACTCTTTCAAAGCTTTGCACACCCAATAAATTAGATCAGGTATAGTTCATTCATAGAAACATACAAATATAAAGCAGAGGAGGGCACAATATGAGGATAGCAATTATAGGAAAAATAGAAAGGACCTTTTTAATACTCTAAGCTTTCGGCTAAAATCTGTGTGTGTGTGTGTATGTGTGTGTGTGTGTGTATGCATATGTATGGGTGTGTGTATACACACACACTTTCTCACACAAAATCACTGCAGTTTTGAAAACAAACATGAGAGAGCTGATTGAAGCCTTATATTTTACAAGCAATTCATTGAAGATTCTTTCTCTTGAAATAATCATCTTGAAGCTGAATCACATAACATCTTGAGGTAGACTAAACTCCTGCTGCTGACATTTGTAGATGGTTCATGAGCAAAAGTTTCACCCATCACGAATCTTCAGTTATATTGGCTTATTGTTACCCTATTTCGGCTGGTTGTTAACAGGATATTTAATTCATTAGGAAGAAGTGTGTGCTGTGGGCACAAACTACATCATTATGATATCCGCTTCACCTCAGAACTGACAGAGCCATTTTGCGCTGAATTATGAACCAAACTGAGGCAACTTTAATACCATAGAAAACATTACCGAATCTGCTTATTGCTCCTGCCAAGACCACAAGGCAAACCAGTTGCACCCTGCAGGAGTCTTTTGGCCTTGTGAGAAGAAAAATGATCCATATCTAATTTCACTGAGGGGATGCTCAGAAGGCTATCATGTAGATCAGCAGATCTGTGAAAGGTTTGCCTGAAATAAATGTGTGGGGGGGGGAAATCTTTTTTTTTTTTAAAGTCCAAGTTGAGCAGAGTGAAAAGAAGTACTATGTTGGGGTTATGAATGTTTCCTTATAATATTCAAAAGAATCCTCTAAATTTATGCAATGAAATTTGAAATGTTTCCTGTTTTTTTTGCCATTACCTTTTAAAAGAGTGTAGCATATGAACTAATCTTATATTCCTGTATTTATTTTCTTGCCTGCCTAATTTCTGAATTTTGCCTTAGGGGATTAAGCATCCCTGTCTAAGTCAATGTAAGTTGTCTTTATTTTGTTTCCTCTATAAGTAAGACTCAATAATGGGCTGAAATTGTGACTGTACAGTTAAATTTGTTTGACATTAAAAATGTTTACCTACCTGGAGTATAAATATTTGAAAATCGGATATAATGCAGTAGGTGATGATATAAATTGCAACCTATGATTTTTCTATTCATATTAAAAATGTTCATTCCCAGCATTGGTTCTGTCACTAAAATCAACAATGCCTTAGGTTACTGATGTCAAGAACAAGTAGGAAATGTTACTCTAACCCAACTTCTGGTTAGTTAGGTTTCCGGAGCAGTGGTAGATACTGCCTTATAACTGATACTAAAATAAGGCACTGTTTAAGCCTTTGCAGACATAAAATATAGAGGAAGCCTATGCTATGTTTCATACAATACAGTGTTTTAGAAAAGTCACTTTCCTTTTCCATGACTGAGTTTCAGAGTTAAAATCTGCTACCTGAACTATAGCAAGTTATTCGTGGTGGTGCAATAGTTAGAATGCAGTATTACAGGCTAATTCTGCTGACTGCCAGAAGTTCGATTCTCACAGAATCAAGGTTGACTCAGCCTTCCATCCTTCTGAGGTGACTAAAATGAGGACCCAAATTGTTGGGGGCAATATGCTGACTCTGTAAACCGCTTAGAGATGGCTGTAAAGCACTGTGAAGCAGTATATAAGTCTAAGTGCTATTGCTATTCTAGAAGAAGTAAACATGTTTGATTTCTACCACTTCTTGCCTGCTCCACAAATGAACAAAAGCTAGTTATCAGGGAGATGGTTTCTAAGGTAGCTCTTTTCTCATATTTCTTAGTATCGATCCCCCCAACCATTTAAATTGTCCAGATTTTCCTAGATTAAAACTAAGTTTATATCAAACCATGATCCATGAAATCTCTCTTGGATGGTTAAATCTTCCTTTATGTGCATAGCCAAAGTCTCTCTATAACAAAGGTAAAGGTAAAGGTTCCCCTCTCACATATGTGCTAGTTGTTCCCGACTCTAGGGGGCGGTGCTCATCTCCTTTTCTAAGCCAAAGAGCCAGCACTGTCTGATGATGATTCCATGGTCATGTGGCCGGCATGACTAAACGCCGAAGGCGCACGGAACGCTGTTACCTTCCCACCAAGGTGGTCCCTATTTTTCTACTTGCATTTTTACATGCTTTCGAACTGCTAGGTTGGCAGAAGCTGGGGCAAGTAACAGGAGCTCACTCCATTACACTCCAGCACTAGGGATTCGAACCGCCGAACTGCCAATCTTTCTGATCGACAAGGTCAGCGTCTTAGCCACTGAGCCACCGTGTCCCCTTCTCTATAACAAAACATCTTCCTAAAAAAACAAGGTGTTGCATTATCTTGGTTTTATGTTTCTTTTGAATTATTTAAATTTTGAATGAACTATAAAATGAAAAGAAAAAAATGCTGAGATATTTCACACTTGCTGGTATTATGTGTAAGATATAAAATATAGAATAATAGTTGTTATCATGCGGAAAGTTATTATAGCACTAAAGCATCTACTCTGGGGAGTAGCATTGTACTGGAAGCTGAATTTGAATGATATAAAATATGTACAAGTTCACAATTATGGCTATAATTAGTATGGAAATTGCCCAAATTTTGCTTTCATAATGCTAGCTGGCCAAGAAAGAATGAGCTGTACTATCTGCTTGATGCATACTATAGGAAGAGGAGGAGCTGTAATCCTCATTAGTGAAATACACTGGCACATTATTTTACACCCACAAACAGAAGTGGCCTCATTACGTAAAAGAAATAAAAGAGCCATCCAACTACTTCTGAATGAAACTGTAATTTAATCTAATCACAGCAGTTCTATTTTAGATTACTTTAATTGCAGTTTGTAAAACAAACACAGATGGATGCAGATTATGCTTGCTATTTCATACTATTTCTAAATTAACGCTGATTGAATTATAGTACTAATAAAAGTGAGTATTTGGGGATTCATTCATAGGAGTGCTAAAATAATCAGCTCCTTGAAAGGAAGTGTGGAGGAACATTTTAACCCATTGAAGAATAATTAATGGCTTTTAAGTGACTCTTAAAGAAATTGCACATGGTTTCACACATGTGGAAGTTTGAAAAGAGACACGGATGTTATAATGAACAGCGGAAAGGAGCTTTGCTTCTGTTTGTATGAAGCCTGAAGCAATTCTCCTTAATTATTTTCAAAAGATACACAGCCTTAATAAATTCACATCCTATTTTCAAGTAGTGAGAAAGAGCAGGAAAGCTGAAGAAAAAAATAGACTAATTCTGACTGCACAAGACAGCAACAGACGGCAAATGCAAAGAAGTTGAAAAAACAGTGGACCATATATTTAGCTGCTTTAAGAAGATAGCACAGACTATTACAAACAACAGCATGACAAAATAGCAACAATGGTGCATTGGAATATCTGCAAGAAATGCCATTTGCCTGCAAGCAAGAACTGGTGGGACCACAACATAAACAAAGTAATAGAAAATGAAGAAGCTTAAAATGCTCTGGAACTTTAGAATTCAAACAGACAGGCACCTGCCACAAAACACCAGAGACTTAACAATTGTCTATAAGAAAGACAAAAAAGTCTGGATAGTGGACATGGCAGTACCTGGACATAGCAGAATAGAACAGAAAGAACTGGAGAAAATAACAAATACAAAGTCTTGCAAATAGAAATAGAACAACTGTGGCAAAAGCAAGCAAAGGGAGTACCAATAGTAATATTGGGTGCAATTCCAAAATAACTGGAGCCTCACTTGAACACCATTGGCATTGACAAAATCACCATCAGTCAATTGCAAAAGGCAACTTTACTTGGAATAGCTTACATTCTGCAACAATACCTTTAACATCATCAAACATCCACATCTGTCTATCTCAGGCCCTTGGGAAGGACTTGATAGGTGGACAAAATGCCAAATCCAGTCTGAACCTATGGCTCATTGTGTGGCCAATCATCATCATCATCATCACAACAACAACAACAACAATTTTTATCATGCCTTTCTTTGGCCATTGGCATACCAAACTCTTAAACATTCTTCTGTATTCTTATCATCTAGATGAGAAGAACCATTCCTCTCATTCTTCATGAAGTAGAAGAATTTTGGCCATTCTTGGAAGAGTCATTTCCATTAATTTTATATTATTTGATCACCAGCCAAACTTTTATGAATGTTATGGTACATACCACATACTGATCTTCTTTCTTACTGATTTAGAACTATCAGAGATCTAGAGATCTATAAATGTTAATTTGTTTCAGCCACTTACTAGAAACTTCAAGATATCTTCCCATGTACTGTACAGTAGTAACGTTGTAGTATAATGGTTATGTTGACTGCTGACCACTAGACGGCACTATATGACTGGTTTCATTCTTGTTGGAACTCATTGACATAGGTGGTCAATCTTATATATTATGTTCAACAAATTGAACGTATAGTAAATATAACTAGTGTAACATTTTTATTTTTCATGGGATTTCAACATGTGATAATAATCAGGTTTATTTTTTTCCTTTGAGTGCTATTGGATTATTTTAATTTTGGTATCTGCTATTGCAATATCATGGAGCTTCATTAGTTTATTATTTTAAAAAATATATATGCTGCCTTAAGAGTCCTTCTTGAACTGTGTTACAGTAATTCTCAGAATTCATAACTGTTCATGACCACTTTATCATGTAACAACAGTTGCCCTTAGGACTCTTACTGGAAAGAGTGGTGAAAGTAAATAATTAATAACTAAATAAACTTTTTAATTCCCATTAGTTGGCCAATCAAGAAAGCATTAGGAAGCTTGACTAGATACCCATCTCTAGATATGAGCCTGAATGTCTTTACAATTGTTTAATTCAATTACGGGCATTTTATGTTCATTTATACTGTCTGATTTAATTTGTGGTTTATGTAACCTGTCATACTGATACTATAATTGAACCTTTACAAATGACATTCATTAAGAATGGGGCAGAGTTTATCAGTGGGAATTTAGACAGGTGTATTTATCAAGAAAATCGTCAGATAGCTACTCAAAAGAGAAGATATTTAAGGCCAAATCAAAAGATATGGGGACAGACCTCAGTAATTTTTGGCAGCTGGCAGGTTCTTAGATTTTCAGACTTTGGAACTTACAGCTAGTCTTTGGTTAAGATTATAACTGGCACTGGAATTTCCTTTGCCAAGCAATACAATTGCAAAGATCTATGTCAAATGATGGTATTGCTTAGAAGTTCTTCTCGCCATTGTTAAGTGTGGTTCACGAGTCATTAAATGAGGACCTCCTTGCAATTTCCAGCTGACAATCAAAGTCAGTGAGGAAGCCAGCAGGAAGTTGCAAGTCCCAGTCAGCTTGCAAGCAGGCTAGCAGGCAGCTAAGTCGTTATTGTTGGGTGGGTGGGATGCAGCATGGTGCAACCAGGACAAGGCTGGGGTGGCTGCTGTAGGACTGTGTGCAGGTGTGTGAGGGTCTAACATGGCATGTGCAAAGGTAGTGAAAGTGGGAGTAGCTACTATAGGATACAGGAAGTTGTATGAATATGAGCCAGTGTAGAGTGGGGCAAGTGTGGCAGGGCTTGAAGTGGCATGTAAAGAATACAGGAGGGTGAGCAAGAATCCAGGAAGGTGTGCAAGGGTGCACAAGGGGCCTGTGTAGTATATGCATAGTGGGGCTGGGGTAGCTTGCAGGATGTGGGAAGGTGGCAAGTGTGCATGAGGGGACAGTGTAGGGCAAATATAGTGAGGTGGGGTTCAGAGGTGAGTTTCAGCAGGTTCTGACCAGTTTTGGAGAACCGGTAGTGGAAATTTTGAGTAGTTCGGAGAACCGGTAGCAGAAATTTTGAGTAGTTCGGAGAACCGGTAAATACCACCTCTGACTGGCCCCGCCCCCATCTATTCTCTGCCTCCCGAGTCCCAGCTGATTGGGAGGAAATAGGGATTTTGCAGTATCCTTCCCCTGGAGTGGGGAGGGAATGGAGATTTTGCAGTATCCTTCCCCTGGAGTGGGGAGGGAATGGAGATTTTACAATATCCTTCCCCGAGGAGTGGGGAGGGAATGGAGATTTTGCAGTATCCTTCCCCTGGAGTGGGGAGGGAATGGAGATTTTGCAGTATCCTTCCCCTGGAGTGGGGTGGGAATGGAGATTTTACAGTATCATTCCCCTGCCGCGCCCACCAAGCCACACCACGCCCACCAAGCCAAGCCAAGCCCACCAAGCCATGCCCTCAGAACCGGTAGTAAAAAAAATTTGAATCCCACCACTGGTGGGGTTGGCTGCTGGTGGAAGATTTGCCAGAACAACTTGTGACCTTCCCTGCTAGTTTCTCTATGTACTTTGCAATCATGTGACCATAGTGATCACATGATCCTGAAACTGTTGTAAGTGCAAGCTAATTTCCAAGCACCCTGATTACAACCACATGACTGTAAGAGATGTTGGGACAGCCAGAAGTTCAAGGACAAGTTATAACCAGCATTTGTTGAACATCATCATAAATTAGACTGGTCGCTGAAGGTGTGGTCATTAATCAAAGATTATCGGTCTTTATATCTAACCAGCTGAATTGCTCATTCAGGTACACTTACATGTTTTTGTGATTAGCACTGTTATTTGTATAATTCTGTTTATCACATTTTCTCCCATATAGCTTGAAAAGAAAAATAGAATTTGGGTGGTTGGAAATAGATGCATTGTGAAATTTTGAAGAAATCCATGCATGCCTTCATTCATAAGTTTCCTCACTAAGTTTTACTTCCCAAGTAATTGGACAATATCCATTTACATAAAACCAGGCTCACCTCTGCCTCATGAATTCATGCCTCATTTCCTCACTTAATGCCTTTTCATTCCTGTTATTTATTTTCTTTATTATTACATTTCCAGTATACGGCAGTGTGAGTCATTCTCATTGCTATCCCTACAGCACCTTGCAAGGGCTGTGAAACAGTAAGAAGATTTAAAAAAGCTTTTCCATCTAGTCACAGGAGCTAACCTTTATTATAATGGCATTTGGCTTGTAACAGGACTTCATTCAATAAAGAATTATTTCTAATAAGATTTCAACAAGTATCCTGCTAGTTCAGAGATGAGGAACTGGATGCGGAACATTAATGCTCAGCAGTTACAGCCAGCGTGGCCAATAGTCAAAGATACTGGGAGCCATAAATCAGCAACCTCTGCAGAGCCAGGCATTGTCTTGATTCTCAATTTCCCAAGACACTCTACAAATACAACTGAATGTAAAACACAGTCCCATTTGAAAGAGCCATGCACAGCATGAAAACTGATTTAAAGTTGGAAGCTTGCATAGGAAAGACCAAAGGTAATGATCCACCTGCTTAAATGGTTATAGTTAGTTTGGTTATTTTATGTTCTTAATCACTCCCAACTTTGATTATTTGATTTCCGCTCAGATTGTAACAAATCATATATCTGTTAGAAATTAGAAATGGGCTTGTTTAATCTGAGAGCCTTTATATTAATATAGAACAGCCATACTTCCTGTTCCAGCTTAGGCATTTCTTCGCCCATGGGTCGAACAATACCAACAACTACAAACATAATTTGCATCCTAACCTAAGATGTTGCCATCTTATGGACCCTAGGAAGCATCCCCTCAGAGATAAGGACAGCAACGTCTCTCTCTGCAGTTCCAGAAAGCTCTGAAAACGTGGCTTTAGTCCCAGGCCTAGAGTTGATGTTTGTTATTAGTTTAGTGGCTCTTGTTTTGATTTGTGCATTTTGTTACAAGAGCATGTTAGTCTGACCTGTCCGTTGATTTAATATATTTAACTGTTTTTCAGGGTTTTTTTAAGTTTGTGCGCCACCCAGAGTTTACTGTAGATGGGTGGCATAAATAAATAAATAAATAGATAAATAAATAGATAAATGAATGAATGAACCTAATCTGTAATAAATCCACCACTGCATCTTAGCTTCCATAGCAGACAATAGGCAAGCATTCTGGTCTTAGTAACTTAGCCATGATGACATCCTGTCTGAGATGCTTCTATGCCTGGAAATATTAGATTTAGTTGAAGAGAAACAGAAACAGAAAAGCCAGGGGAATTCTGTTGCCAGGGGAATTGGAAAAGCAGAACAGATTTGCACTCAAAATGCAAAAACACTCCATTGATCATGAAAAAGAAAGTTTGGAGATCAAGCCTATTTCATAATCACTCGATCTGTATGTTGTCCATTGTAATCATATTATACTTCTTTCTGCTTATTGCTAATCACCCAATAAATTATTCCAAAATCCCAGTTTCTTATGTACTGTTTATGATTTTTATATTAAATAATTCTCTTAATGTTTCTATTATAAAAAAAAATCAGGATACAGCATTTATTTTTGCATAAGGTAATGGCTGCAACTGGCTAGTTTCTAATGATTGTGTACTTTTGTCCTTTTTTAAAAAAAATTAAACTGAATGGCTGTGAAAATGGTTCCACTTGGACATCAGCACACACAAGTCACACATGACACACTATAGGCATTTCTGATCTCAGCATCCAGACAGCAGAAGCAAAAAAAAAAAAATGGTCTCTTGACATTCAAACATGCAGTGTTCGGATATTCAATCTTTTGTCATATTACATCATGTTATTTTCCTGAGTTACCTGCCAGATTTTCAATTCTCAGTTAAAATACAAAGTTAAAGTGTTTCTATGAAGATAGAGCATAAGCAAAATAACAACACTCTGCCTTTAGCAATAGCAATAGCACTTAGACTTATATACCGCTTCATAGTGATTTACAGCCCTCTCTAAGTGGTTTACAGAGTCAGCATATTGCCCCCAACAATCTGGGTCCTCATTTTACCGACCTCGGAAGGATGGAAGGCTGAGTCAACCTTGAGCCTGGTGAGATTCGATCTGCCAAACTGCTGGCAGCCAGTGATCAGCAGAAGTAGCCTGCAGTACTGCACTCTAACCACTGCGCCACAAGATAGGTGTTGAGCCCACATTGGTTTGTTTTAATTGTTGTTATATTTCTGGACATGCATGATTCTTTTTCCTTATTTTATTGTTTATGTTGCAATTTACCTAGAATTTTCTGGAATCGTGTAGCCTCTAAAACAAACAAATAAATTCCCCCCCTTTTTTTTAATAAAATAATCTTTATTAGGTTTTTCGTTAAAAACAACATATAAAACAAACATACAAAAAATACACAAAACAAAAACAAACACAATAATTACTAACCACTTTTACAGCTTTTTCAAAGTATTTCCTAATCTATTTACAAATTACAATATTTCTTATTTTTATTTTAACATTCGTTAATATTTATCTAAATCTATCTTTAAAGAATTGAATCTCATAATATATTTTCCACATCTATTTCTTCCATTATACTTACATATAAATTACTTGTTTATCATAGGGAAAGAGAGTGAGAACATTTACGGTTTCGTCATAGATAGTCCTTTTTTATAACCAAATTTGAAGTTTTTTGTTGTGTTTTAAACACGTATACCATTTATTCCATGCTACATAATATTCTGTATCTTCTTTTTCATATATCTCCATAGTCAATTTGCATATCTCTGAATTTTATTATTTTGTTC
>QLTV01004097.1:3299823-3336658 GCA_003457575.1 Thermophis baileyi
TCCTTCCTTCCTTCCTTCCTTCCTTTCTTTCTTTCTTTCTTTCTTTCTTTCTTTCTTTCTTTCTTTCTTTCTTTCTTTCTTTCTTTCTTTCTTTCTTTCCAGTTCTTCAAAATGATCAAGGGATGAGTCACTTCACACTTTCAACATTTATTTTTTTCTCACAGGGAGGCAATGAAGATTAGCAACACTGGAAAAGACTTGACTAAAAACCTATTCAGTCTGTATTTCTGTTTAATCCTTTTCAGTCCCCCAGGAAGGCCCATTTTCATATAGTCTCTCTAGGTTAGAACATTGTTTCAGTCTCGGAGATAAATAGAATACAATCTCTGGTAGGTTGTTTGCATTATTTATTTGGAGAGAGGAGTAATTTAGTCCCAAACAAGATTGGATCTGTTTGAAGTTATATCTACCCCCTCCCTTGATTAGTAAACCATATTGTTTTTGTGGACTAGAGCACTCTCATGAACAGATTACCTTCCCATGACAATTCAGCAAGGCTTAATTAATTTACTATGGCAACATAAGAATCTGGATGTGTACAAATTACTGCTCTCTTCGTGGAGTTGTGGTCTGAAACATTTGTAAAGAAAGTTGAATATTTGAGTTCAGTGTGGGAAATAAAAAAAATGTTTCTCACATTGCTAGATGTGGTCAAAATGACTCAATATGAACACAAAGGACAAAATGACCAATACAGGAAGCAGCATCAATATGTAAGGTATTCCCCCCCCCCAAAAAAAAAACAAAGAAAAAAAAGGAAAGGAAAAGAAAAGAAAAGAAAAAGAAAATTACTTTCAATTTGAAGAATTTCATATCTGGAAATAAGCTATGATATGAAATGTACTTCATTGAGGTTTAAATATTTCATCACAAGAAAGAAAATTAACTATCAGAACAAGCAGCTAAGTTAACTTTTTAACTAATGCTTTGTATCAGCCACATACTGTAAGTTGTGCATTTTAAAAAAATTTAAGGAATAAACTCCCATTTTAAATTGTTCACCAGTGATTATTTCTCTGTAGGTGCTGATTTTTTATCTTCATTGTATGTCAAAAGAAAATGTTGACATACTTTTCTGTGCAAAACTTTCTATGGGACCTATATGAACAGAAACGAAGGCATCCAAATACTATTTGATCTTCTTCCAACTCGTTCTTTAAGAAGCTTAATTCCAGGATGATTTACATAGACAAGGTCTACCAACAAAATATGACACTAATTGAGACAATATATCACCAAGACATATACAATTAGTCAATTGTAAAAAAGGAATGAATTATCCAGATAATTATCAGAAAATAACAATTACAAGAAAAGCAATGTAGTACAAAATTATTACATCAATGAAGATCCTTTAAAAAGTTTATTTGTAGCTGGCCACTCTGAAAAGTTTTTTTTTTAAAGGAGGGTGGGGGAGAGAAGGAGAAAAGGGATGATCAGGATGGAAACTATAAGGAATGAATGAAAGGCTGAATGACTAAAGAATTAGTATTTAGAACTATTTATAAACATTTTCACTTGAAGTTCTCAAGAAGAGATTGCATAGTCATTTATCTGGAATGGTATAGGATCTTCTGCTTGAGCAGAGGGTTGGAGTAGAAGACCTCCAGGTCGTTATTTATTGTATTATGTATAATACATTTCATATATGCCTCTATTTATTTAACTAAATTACAAAAAATGATGAACACTCTTAGTCAGAGATTTATATCTATGTTGATCAATATCCCTATATATTATTTCCATAGCATATTGTTAACCATTCTAACCTGTTTGGAAGTAAAAAAAATAATGATAATACCTACATTTCAAGTGTATTTTATTATTTTATTTATTCTTATTTTCAAATATACACATATCCCATAGAAAAACTACTTTTAAAAAATCTATCTTCAATTCAAATAGCTATATTTCAATTTAATTTGGAGGACTCTGTTAAAAAAAATACCTGGGAGAATTTAGAAGAATATTGGTAAGAATGCAGGATTCCTGTGGGATAAGGAAAATTTTGCAAATCTTTATGAAGCAGTGGTTACAGAAATGCAAAATAGCACCATGAAGGAAGGTCAAATTTGTTCACATAGCTCAAAAGACACCCTAAAGCATTTTAATGAAGACTCAGGAGAGACAAAAAAGTCAAATCTGTTTCAACCAGCACCTTGTGCATATTGATTTACTGTCACACCTTTGAGTTTCCTGTTTTTATTACCAGTGATTGATATCCCTTCCCTCATGCAATCAACTTCAAAGATTGATCAAAGTCCTTCTATTTCTCTTAATATCTGCAGACTAGTTTTTCCCTCACATGAAAAGATTAAACTTGTTTCATGGTAGATTGGATTGTAAAACTGGATTCCATGCCTACCATACAATACAACCAAAGAATTTACAATAATTCTAATAGTATTGTTCCCCAAAGTCGAGGTGGCTATAGTAAAACTGTTTTAGAGGACATGCAATGTGGAACACATAGGAACTTTTCTCCTTACTAGTTTGCTTCCAAATGGGCGGGGAAGAGGAAGGAAAGGGAAGGGAAAGCCTGAATTAAGTATAAATATCCTGTGTAATATTAATTTCATACCATGGCACTTAGCTACAAGGTTCAGGGGCAAGCAAAGGTAAAAACTGGCATATAGTAGAATAGTGCTGGTTATCTCAAGTGATGTGGTTTTGAGGGAAAGAGAAAGAAAAATGAACATAATCTTATCAACCTAATGAATAGCCAAGAATAATCAATAAGTAAAAATTACGAGCACAGAATTTGTAAATTCTACAGAGGATCAACAGAACTGTGGAAAGAGTGGAGAGTATAGGAGACTTGTTAAAGTGTAAGGAAGGTTAAACTGAAGAGATGGCAGCAAACAGGCAGAGAGAGGGCAATAGGGGCAACAGGAGAAAGAATGTATGTATGCATGCCATCTTACAAAATGCTGAGGAGAATAATAATCCAAATCAGCCAGTCCATAATCCAATGCCACACAATATCTTGAAAAGTACCGAGGGATTAGCTAGAGACTTGGTCATGAACATGCTGAGGGTGAAATGTAGCAGGAGTCCAGCAGAAATTCATGAAACACAAAGTCCAATATCAAAGTTGTTTTCAACAATGGGAGGCAATTCCTGCACAGTTAAAGCCTGTCTTTGCAACTTTGTCTTTCTTGGGGGAGGGAGTGTTATCCTGATTCTTGACACCCGTGTGGGATAAAGAAGGTTCCGTGCCAGCTGAGATAGTGTCAGTGTCGGATTCATGGCTATTGAATCACTAAGCACAGCACCTGGTGAGATCTGATCCACTCATATCTTGGAGCTTGGTATGATAATACCTTGGAGGATCTGCAGGATAAAGAGCTGAAATAAATTTCATCTCATGCATGGAAAAAAAATCTGGATTATAAAACAGAGATGACAGTTAAAGTGGAAGCACAAATGATAAGCCAAGAGAGTGATTCCTTACTGGATTTACAAAAGAGGCTTGCTAAAGCCTTGAACAAGCTTTCCAATGGAAAAAAGAAGAACCAAAAAGAGATCAAATCCTACAACAATGTGTGAATAAATTAAAGATCAGGATTGCTAGAAGCAAAAGGAAGGACTACAATGTTGGTTTGTTTGACCAAGCTTAAAATTAGACATGTTTTTATAAAATTTTGGAAACACTTTCCTTATGGGCTTTCTGCTTATATAAAACCTAAATGTTAATGATAGATTGATTTGCATATGGATAAGGGATGGATTATGGGAAGAAGAGATATTTACAGTATATTTAATCTTATGGGTTGAAGAATTCCTAAATTAGTCTGTATTCATTGTTATAAAGATCAGAAGTCACTTCTTTTTAATTTTTTCTTTTTGTTATTTTTCTTCTTTCATTTTTTCCTTGCACTCTCTACTCTCTCTCTCCCTTTATATTTCTTTTCCTTTTTGAGTTTAATTTATATTGTCTTTTATTATCTTTAAAAAAGTTTCAATAAAAATATTTTTTTAAAAAGAGTTTGTCAGCTTTGCTACAAATGATTTGTACCTGCAACACTGCTCAGTATCCAAGCTTGCCTCTGTGACAAACCAACAGTACACGCAAAACTGTGCCTTGGAAGCTTTATATTAGTTTAAGCTATGTTCTAATCCTAGATGTGTTTGACTACTTCCTGAATGGGAATTTTTTAATCCTAAAAAGCAACAAAGGTTCTTCCCATTTGACTTTTAACTGAAATCAATTATCATGAACAACAGTGCAGAAACAATTCTCAATTGCTTCTATAAGTAATGCTTGCAATGCTTCATTCTAACCACTGCACCACAGCTCAATAAGCAATTGAGCTGTGGTGTTGCAGTGGTTAGAATGAAGTATTGCAGGCTAACTCTGCCCAAAGCCTGGAGTTTGATCCTGATTGGCTCAAGGTTGACTCAGCCTTCCATCCTTCCAAGGTCGGTAAAATGAGGAGCCAGACTGTTGGGGGCAATGTGCTGACATTTGTAAACTGCTCAGAGAGTGTTGTAAAGCACTATGGAGCAGTATATAAGTCTAAGTGCTATTGCTATTACTATAAAATCAACAACAGCCATAAATACCATAAAGAAGAAATATAATAAACATACATTTAAACAAAGTATTGTTTCCCAATGTTTCCTTATATTCCTTTACATTTGCTCCTTCCATAGTGTAATGCAACAATTCAAACATTCCTAACAATCTGGCAGAACATCGCTATTCAAAGAAATAGTGTTAAAACATTTGCTTATTGATACAGATTCTTCATCAATGGAGTGTTACATACAATTACACACTGGGAAATTATGCTTACTGTTGGACGACATCAGAGCGAGTTGTAAGAACCATCAGAATGGCAATGCCTCAACACTTCATCATAAATGACTATTGGAAACAGTACCTGTAGTCTGACACTGATTCAGAAGTGGTCACAGGCAATGTGTCCCATTCCACTCAGAGGGTAAGGAAAATCACAGCAATGAGAAATTACCATCTTGATATTCTCTTGCCAGTTTCAGGTGTGGCTTGGTATAAAGAAAGACAGAGACCAGGTTTTCACCTCGATAAGCTTTTCACATGTTTATTCAGTTGAATAAAGACAGGCTTCTCTTAGCAAGAGAGAACCCTGAACACACTTTGACACTCACATTTATATATTTGCTACATTGTCCACTTCTCCACCCAGAAGCACTGGCACACTCCACCCAGACAAGCTGGCACATTCTAGATAAGATAAAGAAGTACAGAAATAGCCACCCACTGTCCTTGGAGGTCCTCCAAGGACATTGGGTGTCATCTCAGGGACTTTGGGTGTTTCCTGAGGAACTTTCCATGATCTTGAAGGCCTGCAGAGGCAATGGTGACATTGGCACCTATGCTCCCTCAAAACTTTCAATAGAAACATTAGATTCCTGGTCAACAATATTTGGATATTTTTTTTATTTATACACCCTTCTACCCACCCAAGTTAGTTTCAGCCAGTCTAGTTAAACTTCCTCCCAAGACTTCATGGCAACCATGAATCTATCCAACTTGACTCATTCAATATAAGAGACCTATCTTTGTTCTTGTTTTCTCCTGAGACAATAATTCTAATCTAGATAATAAGAGGCTTTCTACAAAATTGAATTTTGTAGAAATTGTTACATTCGTTTTGTCTTGCAGGACACAAACATGGAGCCATGCAAGAAATGGTTACCCACCCACTCACCCAAGCCCCAGTACATTCAAATTCCCCCACACCACAATGATCCTGAGTGCGGACATGGCTTTACCCTACCTGCCATTCACACCATTTACTCTTTATGCATAGTGTCCACCACTCTCCAAATTGTATTCTCATTCCTTGTGCCAGACAGCAATTTATTTGTAAGACCAAGCCAAATGACTTTAAGACATTTCTTTCAACATCCGAAATCTTACACCTTCTCATTTTTGAAAAAAGAGCGACGAAAAGCTACCGCTAATGCTATCCAACCTCACTACAATGAGTTTCAAAACATGATTTTCCTTTCCATTCAATGCTCTTACAGATAAATCACCGTTATCCAGAAATCCAATGATCTCAGCAGTTACAAGAGAGATGGGGAGAGGGGACTTCACCAGTTCTCACTTGGCAGAATTACAATAAAGTACAAAGAGGGAATCCTACCCCCATATCTCTGGTGCAAATACAACCCCCTGCTTTGGCTATTTTTCTTAAAATAGCCAAATACAAAATTCTACAAAACTGACAGTGAGAACAATCAACCAATGGAACAGCTTGCCTTCGGAAGTTGTGGGAGCTTCATCACTTGAGACTTTCAAGAAAAGATTGGACTGCCATTTGTCAGAAATGGTGTAGGGTCTCCTGCTTGAGCAGGGGGTTGGACTAGATGACCTACAAGATCCCTTCCAACTCTGTTAATCTGTTAAATTTCATTGTCATGGACAGATCATTGTCCCGGGTTTTGATTTACTGGGAGGTATTGAAAACTTGAATAGGCTGCCCCAGGAAGCTGATATACTCAGGCAGATTCCTGATTACTATTCAGATTTTTTATGTTATTTAACCAAGCAATTCTGTCAAAGTCCTGGTTTATATTTACAATGCGGAAATAGTATGTTTTCTGAGCAATGTCTCCTGCTGGTTAGTTTAAATGGGCTTCCTGATTTTCATCGCGTCTGGTATCAATTAAATAAGAAGGATGATGGTTACTACTTAATATTTGTTGAAAATGTGAAGTGAATCTGCAGTGCTAAAACCCATCTGAAGCCCTATAAAATTGTATGTGTCATTGTTAGTAAACTGTTTTAACTGTTCAATGGGCTTTTGCCATGCTATTACATCCTGGGTTGCACAAAGAAAATATACTTTTAATTCTCTTTAGAGAAAGAAAATCATGTTCATACCAACTTGAACATTATTGATATGAATAAAATGGATGTAACAGCACTGCCACTTGTTCACCTATCATGAATATTATTAAAATACACAACTTGAGTATGTGAACAATATTTTATGTATTTACTCTCCTAAATGATACTCCAGTTTTACACCAGCATGCAATTTAAAAAAATCTGGATATGACTTAAATATAAGAACATCAAACAAGGTCTTGTGTACTAAAGGAATGTATGAAAAAATATTACAGTCTATTAAAGCACTCGGTAAAAAATCAGGAAGAATATTGACTCACAAAGTTAATAGAACAGAACAGAACAGAACAGAACAGAATAGAACAGAACAGAATTCTTTATTGGCCCAGGGTGATTGGACACACAAGGAATTTGTGGTGCATAGGCTCTCAGTATACATATAAGCAACCCCTAACCCCTAACCCTAACCCTAACCCTAACCCTAACCCTAACAAGTGATAAAACATGATTATAATCATCATAAAAATACAATCATCATAAATCATAAGATACAACACTTAGTGATAGTCATAGGATACTAAATAAGCAATCAACATAAATCATACTAGGATACTAAATAAAACAATTAATATAAAATGTAAAATACAAGCAACAAAGTTATAGTCATAAGAAGATAAGGAAAGAGGTAATAGGAAAGCTGAGAAGAAGAATAGTAATACAGCCCTATTAGATAGTTTAACAGTCTTATGGGAATTAGTTGTTTAGCAGAGTGATGGCATGGGGGGGGAACTGTCCTTGTGTCTAGTTGTTCTGGTGTGCAATGCCCTATAGCATCATCTTGAGGGAAGAAGTTGAAACAGTTTATGTCCAGGATGTGACGGGTACTAAAGCTTAAAATATGAGAAATAAATAAGATGAACTTCAATGAATGCAAATATCATTTAATAGGTATAACTGGGATTTGGTGGCAGAATTGGAATACTATAATTTTGGAATACAGAATGCTGACAGGGAAGAGAAAAGTTAAAAAGAAGAGAAATCACATTACAAAAAGTATTAGCATCCGCATAGAAATCTAAATGAATGAACTTTGAGTTGTGAGTCAGAACATCTGGGTTAAAAGAGTAAAGGTAGTACTGGTAGTATTAAAAAAAGCCACTCAACCAAAGAGATATGAATGATGGTTTCCAAAGATATGGCATTTGACTTCTGGAGAAGATGATATTTGTTTGTTTATTTGGATACCATCTGTTTTATTTTTACAAATAACTAAAGGCAGTGAACATATCCAACACATCTTCCTCCTACTTTCCTAAAACAGCAACCCTACGAAGTGAGTTGAGCTGAGAGACAGTGACTAGCCCAAAGTTACCCAGCTGGCTTTCATGGCTTAGGCAGGACTAGAACTTAAGGTCTCCTGCCTTCTAGCTTGGTGCCTTAACCACTAGACCAGACTGGCTCTATTCCCAGCTGGGAAATGGGATCAGCCAAGACTTCCTACCAATAGGTTACTGCCTAGCCTGCAGCTCTTTGTGTTTGTTTGTTTGTTTGTTGTTTGTCTGCAAAAGTAGCTGATCTGAACTTCCAATTTCCAAGGTCAGTTGCAAAGAGAGAATCATGGGGATACAAAGGAATCAGACTGAATGTCTACTTGGGATCATACCAAATCTTTGAATGATATAACCAGTACATAGCTGAAGCTGACTTTTGGTTCAGTTTCCAGTCCTTTTCCCCATTGCACTTTCCCAAATGTGCAGCAAGTGCATTACATTGTTTTTCTAATATATTCTCTTTCATCTAAGCCAATTATCAGATTTTAAATTGCTAAATATTCGTATGCAATGCAGTCCATATCAGTGTCAGAACTGATGTCCTTACCCACTTACCCTTAAACCTTAATTTGCAGAATTTCATGGTGCAGAACATGAAAATCCAATGAAGAGTGGGTGGCTTATTTACTTTTGAGGAGAAGAAAATAAGTAGGGGAAATTCCTATGAGTCCAATTTCACCTTTATTACAGAACTTTTACACATTACTGGAGCAGGTGTTCAGCTGTTTAATAATACCTTTCAAACATTCATGTTGGAAATTTCCCTCTCTAATGTTCTCAACTTCTCAATTTTATTATAGCAGAAGAGTGAAAGTGTGGGAGGCATACTAAAATCTACTGATTGTCAAAAAGAATATTGATCTACAGATGCAAGCAAATTAATTATGGGATTCCATTTATGTAAATCAATATAGAGACACACACAGACATATAGACACACAGACAGATACACACCACCCCACATTCAAGAAGCATGGAAGAATCCAGAAAAGAAGTGGCTTTGTGTTATGCAGTTGACAAGACAGGTGCCACAAATAATTGATATTTTACTGGAATATAAAACATAAATCTATCCTTAGAGAACACTGTGTCTCTTACTTTTCTTATTGACTTTAACTTAAGCACTTATACAGACATGGACTCATTTCACAGTTATGGCAGCTGAAATTATTACTTTTATGATATATTTCTTTTAAAAAGCACCTATTCTGTGGTTTGTTTTTTGACAACTGAGCATGAATATATAATGAAGCAGGTAGTTTCCAGCTGATTCCTTCCTTCCTTCCTTCCTTCCTTCCTTCCTTCCTTCCTTCCTTCCTTCCTTCCTTCCTTCCTTCCTTCCTTCCTTCCTTCTTTCCTTCCTTCCCCCCTCCCTCAGGTTCAGGCTATATCAGACCTAAGCATTTTACAGCCTCTTAGCTATCCCTGAGAGGTCAATTGGAAATGAGAAATAAATTGTAAATAAATGTATGCTAGGCACACAATTGAGCAGAATTAAGTTCAGTCTATTGGTTTGGCTCTCCACAACAATCCCAGTTTCTCTGTTCTCCCCTTGGGAAAATTAATTGTCCACCTTTGGTCTATATTATCCCACAGATGGCTATTAAACTTTCCCCAGTTTAATATGCAAACAAGTGAGATTTATTCACCCTGTTTGTTTTGATACAGAGAAGCCAGCCATTTTTTTATTAAAGAGTGTAATTGTTTAATGTTCACTTCTATAGACTAAGGGCCTATTTACAATTGTTTGTCCTTCTAAAAAGTAAAGATATCCTCTTGCTGTCTTACTTTGACATTGACTTCTTCTGAGATATTTATGGATTTTTCAGTTTAGTCTACACACACAATATCCCCTATTTCTAATTGCAAGGACATACAAGATAAACTAAGTTCTCCCAAGAACTGAGGGACAGTTTGCTGAGTGGTTAAAGGCTCAGGCTAGAAACAGGAGACTATGAGTTCTACTCCTGCCTGAGGCTTGAAGCCACCTGGATGATTTGGGGGGGGGAGTCCTTTTCTCTCAGTCCTAGGAAGGAAGCAATGGCAAACCACTTCCAAAATCATTGCCAAGAAAATTGTAGGGTCTTATCAAAGCAGTCACCAGAGTTTACACAGGCTTGGGGGGAAAAAAAGTTGCCCCAAGTGAAGAGTCCCCATCTACCAGGTTTGCACAACCATTGAAGATCTATGGGTGTTATCAGACAAGCATAAAATTCATCTTGCAAGCCAGTTAAAAATAAAGGAGTGCATAGTAAAGCCAACATGGAGAATAAAAACAATAAAGTTGGCAGCAGAATCTAACTGAACTCTTACTTACATGCCTAGGGGGGATAGAAAGCTCTTCAATTGATGAATCATAAAACTGAGGCAGTATAGAAGTCATGTTAATAAACGAAGGACAAAAGATCCTGACGTATGAGCTTCTCTAAGGATAACATTTCACATATAGGGCAGGGCCTATCACTGAAAAACACCCATTTTGTATATATCTATTTCACCTCATTAAATGGAAGTGTAAGATATTTCCTCAGGTAGCCTGATGCCCTGCTATTGCAGCCATTACTCATAACAATGGAGATGGCAAAGTAATAATACCATGGCCAGTCCCAGTTAGTCATATTCTGAACTAGCTTGTGTTGTAGACTGGAGATAGATGATATCATATCCCTCCTCCTCTGTTGAGAGAGGGCTGTTCAATTTTGACATAGAGGTCCTCTTTGACCCGTCTTTCAAACCAGAGGACTGCTGAACCAGGACCAGATATTTGTTCTTCCAAGCTTTAAGCTTTCGGACTCATACTGAGCCTGTTCTCAGGGAACTTCTCTCTCTCCAGAATGTTGACTTCTCTTTCTCCAGAATTATGACTGTTCCTATCTAGGGTCTCACCTGTTTATTGGTTAGGCTAGGAGAAAAAAAAGTTTGAGAAAAAGACTCTATGATGATATTGATTGATTTGTTAATCTTCAGAAGACATATGTACAGAGCATGTGGATGCTCTTTTGTCTTATTGATATTGATACTGATCTTCCAGATTTTATTTAAAAATGTGAAGCCTCAAATGTTGCTATGAGTAGGTTTGCTGAAAATTGAGTGAGCTTACTGTGTGCCATACCCCAAAATATGTTTTATTTCTAGACCATATTTTTAAATGTCAATACTATAGACTCTATTTAACATTGTTATAAATTTTTTGGTCTTTGTCTTCTTATGCAGCACTGCTTTCTTTCTAATTTTTCATGTTCTGGTTAAAAAAGAGGTTTTTCAGAAAATGAATAGAAAATCGTAAGTTAAAAATAAGATGAAATAATCTTATATAAAATTCCTTATATAAAATACAGAAAAGGTGATATGGTACCTAATCTTAGTAATGTAAAAGAGATGCATAAGCAAATATACAGTAAGAATGTCTTATAAATGCATATTATCTGTCCTCTTTATAAGAGATGCATGACATTATTTGCTCCACTCACATATTATGCTAGCTGTTGTTGTTGTTGTTGTTGTTGTTGTTGTTTTGAGGTGGAGGATAGTTGCTCAATAGACTACAATTTAGGTGGTTCACACAAAACATTAGCACAGTAGAGGTCTCACTTATTTACAACTAGTAGCTGGATACCCGTGCTTCGCTACGAAACTATGTGATCGGGCTTGATAAATTGACAGTTAAAGCTTGAAAATTAATGAGTAGTTATGATCGGGCTTGATACATTGACACTTAAAGCTTGAAAAATTATGTAGAATGTGTAACTCCTTAGCATCAGAGTGTGTTAATATAAGGCAACTGGCAGTTGGAACAGAGTTCTTTTCAGGTGGGGAGGGGGAGTAGAATGTCTAACTCCCAGCCCGCAGGCAGGATGAGTCACATGCTGGCCATACCCACACCCAGTTTAGCGAAGGGGTAGCAGCAGAGCATGTTAATATAAGGCCACTGGCAGTTGGAACAGAGTTCTTTTCAGGTCGGGAGGGGGAGTAGAACGTCTAATGCCTTAGCATCAGAGCATGTTAATATAATACTGTATAAGAAATACTAATGAACTGATGGTCATTTTGAAAAATCCTTTCTTAGCGAGCACCTAGAAGCCAAGAGGAACATATATGCCAAGTTTCAAGTTTGTAGGCTTTACAGTTATGGAGATTTCATGATGAGTGAGTGGTATTTGTCTTTTATATATATAGATAACCTTGTCAACTTGAATCACAGTGTTAGTACACACTTCTGGCCTCTACATAGAGACAGAAGTCTGGACCATTTCTGTAAAATGATTGTTCTAGGCACTCCTTCTCTCTCTTTCTCTTTTTTAAATATTCAGGTCTCTCACAGGTTTAGATACATGTAGGAGTGGGTAAAGTGACTGCTGAAAGAGATGCTAAACCTTTCACTGATATGTAGATGATACTTCCAACTACGATTAGTTTACCACAAATTTGTAATTTACTTTTTCTACTCCTGTCAGGGAAAAAGAAAGATATACAGCTTCCATAAAGGTAGCTGGGATAATACAAAACAAGGAATAATGATATTCTGAATCAGCAATAAAGTCACAATATATTTTATCTATATAGGATAAAAAATTAAAGGTATCTTGAACCTAAGTTATATGATAAGTATTGTTGGAAGTAGAGAGAAATTTGTAAATATTTGAGGTTAGAAATGCCCCAGTGAGTGGAAAGATAGAGATTAAGTTCAGTTTTAAACAAACTAAAATTGAATACAAAGTAGGCATCAGATCTCTGAAATTAAATTACTTTAACAAGATATCTGTAGGCCAAGCAATGCAAAATGAAAACAATACTCACTTTGGACCCCCAAATGAGAAACCAGGACATTTCTGCGGATTTATTTATTTGTTGTTTTTTTCAAACCAATATTGTCATTCTGTGGTAAACTGGAAAAAAGCAAATATAATTTATATCATTTTGGTAAGAGATAACAGTATAAAAAGTGGTGTGGGCAGGGCAACAGGAATATTGATGACAGCAATTGGAAGACATCACTAGGAATGTTGTAGGTTGTGTATCCAAATCAATCAGATCTTGTGTGGTATTTTGTTGGAGGAATGGACAAGGAAATAGCCAAAACTCCTTTTGTAGTAAATTTTGGTCCTCTCTTCTTCTAAGTTTATACTGTGCTTCTAGCCACACAGTGCAAAGTAATTTATAACAAACAGGCTCCACATCCAAGATCTTTTTGTGATCATCTGAATATCCCACTAATCAAGGCATGAAGACATCCCACTAACCATGTATAGAGTATATGTCCCCTTGGGTGTACTGATGCTTGGTGAAGTTTATGAAAGTTTATAGCAAATAGTAGATCAAACTTCAAAGAGTTTTCTAATAATTATTGGTGATTTTATTGCCAAAACTGGAGAAGAATCTCTACTGAAAATTGTTGGAAAATTTGGACTAGGAAGATACAGTAATGCAGGATAATAGCTCATAGACTTCTGGATAGAAAGTGAGATGTCTGTCACTAAAAACATTATTTTGGTAACAGAAAAGATGACTCTACACCTATGCATGTCCAAATCAATAATATCATAATCAAATAGATTATATGTCATGTAAAAACAGATGAACAAACTCTATACTGAATTGGAAAATGCTGCCAGATGTTGACTGGACAAAACCATAAGACATTAATCAGTTACTACACAAAATGTGCACTTGATTGAAAAAGGTTAGGAAAGATCAATCCTAAAAATGTATATACTCTAGATCCCTTCCACAAAAATGTAAGATTTAGGTTAGAAACAAATTCAAAGACCTGGACCTTGTGGACACAAAACCTGAGAAAATTAAAATCATGGTCAAAGAGGAAGTTAGAAAGCATATAACAAAAGCCAAAAAGAAATAGAGAAAACATTATCTGTCAAACAAAAGTGTAGAATTAGCTAAAGAAAACAGAGATTGGCTAAAGTCAAAAAAGTTGGAGAAAGCTAGATAATTTAATGTACACATTCCCCTAATATGTGAAAAGAGATTTGGAAGCCGAATGTTGACATACACAAAGAACAGAATAGAAAGAGCAAAGGACCCACTAAGAACATTACAGAAATGACAGGAACATTCTATCCTCATGCCAATGTCATATGAAACCATTGTGGAAAAAAGTTAACATTGGAGCATATTGTAAAAAATATATATGAAGAAAACTTGTACAAAATCAACTAGATGATATAATAGTCAAGACACAAGTCCATGGGAAAAGTACCAATTGTACTTGAGGAAATCAGATGGATCATAAACCAGCTAACAAATAGGAAAACCCCAAGGGCATGTGAAATTCTCACAGGGCTCTTAAAGGAGACTGATGTGAAAACAATAAAGACCACAACAAGCCTCTGTCAACAAATATGCAAAAAGCAACATGGTCCAATGACTGGAAAAAGTCTATTTATATCCAAATCCCTAAAATGACAAACTTAAAAGATTGTTCTAATTTCAGGTCCATAACTCAATACCACATGTTAGCAAGTACCATTCACAGTGCTGCACACGAAATTAAAGTTCTACATAGAGAGACAGTGGCAACTGAACAAGCAAGGTTCAGGAAAAAAATGGGAATACAAGATCATAAAGCTAATATTAGATGGTTGATAGAAATAGCAAGAAAATGC
Organism: Thermophis baileyi; assembly: GCA_003457575.1. Taxonomy (NCBI): domain Eukaryota; kingdom Metazoa; phylum Chordata; class Lepidosauria; order Squamata; family Dipsadidae; genus Thermophis; species Thermophis baileyi. The sequence goes on from QLTV01004097.1 coordinate 3,314,619, forward strand.
CAAGAAGAGCTCTACTTCTGGGATATAGACTACTTTAAAGTTTTTTATAATGTTGATCATTTCAAGATTTTGAAAGTGTCTCAAAGTCGTGAATATACGTCAGCATCCAATTCTTCTGGTAAGAAATCACTACAATAATACCAAATGGTTTACAAATGGAAATGCATTCTCTCACCATACCTGCTTAATATATACAGCAAAAGTATCATTTATGCCATAAGTCTGGAAGAATTGATGTAGAAATTGGTGAAAAGAATATCAATAACCTGTGATGTGTGGATAACACTACCCTGATTGAAGAAAATGAAGAAGGCATACTGTAGAAGAAGACGACCATTCTGAAAGTAAAACAGGAGAATTAAAAAGCACTCTAAGAAAATCATATGATGTCATTTGGAAAACTAGAAATAACGAGGCAATAGAAGTAGTTGAGAGTTACAATCTTCTAGATTTCAGAATTGATAGATAGTGGATGTGCAAAAGAAATTCAAAGAATAACAATGGGTAAAAAGGAACTGGGAGATCTAGATAATGTTTCACAAAAGACTGAAGTAGTTCAATTAACACAAAAGTTAGAATGGCTAACTCAATGTGATAATGTACAGTTGCAAAGGACAGAGGAAAAATATCATCTCTTTTAAACTATGACATTGGAGAAAGTTGCTTCATATTCTTTGGGCAACCAAGAGAACCAACCACTCAGTCCTAGAGAATTGAAACCACAATATTCATCGGAGGCAAGAATCAAGAAACAGAAACTATCATGCTTTGGACATACTATGATTGCTGATACTTCTATGGAAAATATGATAATGAAGAAGATGGACAGCACCTGAGATGGATAGATACCATATTGGAAGTTACAGAATACACCTGCAAGACTTGTGCAATATGAGATAAAAATAACAGCTTGAAGACCTTTTGTCCATGGATTCATCAGGAACTGGTTACAACTTGATGGAACATAATAACCTAACAACATAACAACATAACAATCTTCTGGAAGATCACTGGATCTTATACTAAGTGTATATATAATAATTTTTCAAAGCCTGGTCAATATATCTGTGAAATATTGTAAAATATTAATGGTAATAGAATCTTGCAAGTCTAAATGTGCTTCCCCAGTCCTTTTCTTTATGTTCATGAGAACTAGGGAGGGTCATGTCTCAGATACTTCCTCAAATTACATTTCTGCCCAAGACTCAATTTTCTGTTATCTGACCAATGTCTTGGTTGTGGCTCTCCTCCTATTCCTCAAGGTTATTCCTTCTGCCATTACACTTGTGTTAGTGCTACTATTCTCTTGGAACATTTACCTACTTTGGATATTTGAGCATGGGGTAAACTTGACAAAGAGTTCTGACAATTTTCCCTTCTAGCCTAAGTAACAGGAAGAAAGTAAACTTGCATATTGGAAGATGGCCAGAAATTCATCCTATATGCTTCTTCAACCCCAAACTTTCAGCTGGGCTACTTACAGAAAGAGGTTTACCAGTCTTCAAAATATTGGAAAACTGGTAGTTAAGCTTACCATTTATCTAACACCTGAATAGTAGATCTGTGGTTAAAACAATATATTACACTAAGGCAAATTGAGAGGTATCTAAAATCTCCATGTGTTTAAAACCCAAACCCATCTCACCTTATTTTAAGGACAGCAATTGGTGGTCATTTATCCTGACAGCTGCTGTCAATGGCTGGAGGGAGAAAACAAAATCTGTCAACTGCTCTGCATAAATGGTCCTGCAGTAAAGCTGTACATAGAGGGCCATTTTCAATCCTCATTGCATATTATACTGGTATTTGGGAGGCGGGGGGCTTACTAAAAAAAACGAGAGAGAGAGAGAGAGAGAGAGAGAGAGAGAGAGAGAGAGAGAGAGAGAGAGATCTCAACAAAAGAGTAAGATTTCCTTACATTTTCCACATAGTATTTTAGTTGCCTATATTTACATAAATCATTTTTCTAGTAACTCTTTCAGAACGATAGCCATGCTGCTGACACTGTCAGTTTTCTCTTTTAATATTTCAAGTAAAAAGTATTACCTAAAAATATTAATTCATCTTACCTGAACTCAATTCTTGACACCCCATAGAATGTTCTTAATTTCTTAACTTTTCTTTTATTCTAGGGGGCAATGACAGAGAATCAACCTGTGATCTTTCTAATTCCATTATTCGTAGCAGCTTTTCGAGAATGAGAGCTTCACATCTATCTTTCTGCTTAGCACTTTAATTTCCGGGCAATAGGATTAAGCCCCTAGCATGCCGGAATAGTGCCAAGTCCTTGAATTGTGTTATATTTCATTGTGTGCTACCTTATTCAAATGTACAAGTCAAGGATCACAAAAGCAATTTTCCTTCCTTCCTGTTCTCGAAATGCTGTGCCTATGTGTTGTGTGTGTGTGTGTGTGTGTGTGTGTGTGTGTGTGTGCCAGCTGATCTCTTTGTCAGTGAAATTTACCAGCACTTTTTCAAATCTCTCTTGCTTGATGTGTCATCTACCAATGAATCAAACCTGTTATGGAACAGCACTCCATGCAAGAATAGACTATGAGTGGGGAAAGTTTTGGGAAAGGATGCTTTGTCATTTCTCATTAATATGCCCATTTGTGAGATATTTTGATATGAGGAATTTTAAACAAGATTGGAGGAAGTGAAAGTCCCTAGATTTTAACATAATATCTATTTTTCTAACAGTAATATCTAACCTTCTCCCAAATATACTGAACACTACAGACATTGATGCTAATGGATTTTAAGCTGTTTTAACCAGAGACTGATACCCAACACCAGTGTTTTTCAAGCTTAGTAACTTAAAGATGTGTAGAGTTCAACTCTCAGAGTTCCCAATTCTGTCTGGGGAATTCTAGGAATTGAAAGTCACACATTTTAAAGTTGCCCAGCTTGGAAAAACACTGTCCTACACAGATACTATACATACTCTTCCATATCTCATATCATGCAGAGCAGTGGTGGGTTGCTACCAGTTTGCCCCGGTTCAGGTGAACCAGTACCGCCGGCGGCGGGAGGCTCCGCCCACCCACCCGGACCTCATCACGGATGACCTGCACACGCGGAGAAGGTTCTGTGCATGCACAGAAGCGCCACATGCGAGTGAAGCGAGCGCGTATTCACAGTTCCGAACCGGTAGTGAAAGTAAGTGAAACCCACTACTGATGCAGAGGTATGGTTGGAGGAAGGAAAGTGGCAGCCTTTCCATTCTAATTAGGATTTCATATGGATTTCAATTGTGCTTCACACAAGAAATTGGAGAAGGGTTTAATGTGAATTCTGCATAAACAGAATTCAATGACCTAAATGGACTTTGGGACTTCTGTCTTGATGAACAGTGTCCAATGATCAACACTAGTGACCTTCATTGCTGTCATCTATCTGTTCTGTGTGAGAGTAGGAAAGGAGGTACTTGAGGTGAAGAAGTCAGATTAGAAAGGAGGAATCAAGGCACACAGAAAATGAATGAATGAATGAATGAATGAATGAATGAATGAATGAATGACAAACAAACAAACAAACAAATAAATAAACAAATAAATAGCTCTGGAGAAAAGTGTAAGTGAATGAAGGCTAGTATACATGTCCGAGGTTAATTGTCATGCCTCCGTCGGAGTCTGAATCGGAGATGGAAGATGAACAGCTGACAGAGAGCGGGAGAGTGGCTCCATTGGTGGTGGAGGAAACTGGGCAAGGGCAAAGTCAGGCTGGGCAGAGTAGGGAAGAGGTAGAACAAGGGAGAGGGGGTTCAGATGAAGACCAAGGCCCACCCCCTCCTCATCCTAGGGCACACAGGGAAGAACACAGAAGAGAGCAACGTGGGTTGCGTGGCTTATGAGGAAGGAAAGGGCCCCGATTCCCTTCACAAGGCACACCTGGGGATGGAGTTTAAAGGAGAGGCAGTTGGGAGGGGCGTTTGTCGGGAACAAACGCTGAGTTCCTGGAGTGTTGTGTGCCGATGTTTGAATTTACCAATGCAATCCTTGCATTCCTGTGTGGTGTTCTGGACTGATTATCTGTATCTCTTGCTCCCTGAACTCCTTGCTTTGTTCTTGTTTTGCTAGATAAATTTGGGAGTTATTGCCGTCCAGCCTTGGTGCAGACAGCACTGGGCTGGACTAATTGTGACCAGATGCTGTTTGAGGTTTGTTTGGGGGAGATTTGGAGCACTAAAAGGGTCGGTTTGAACTGCCACTGTTTGTGTTATCTCTGTGCCGTGCCCTGGGTCATCATATTAATGTTGCAGTATCCAATCTGGGTCAGTCACTGGGGGCAGAGGTTTAATCTTTTGAGCTTTCAGAGTCATGTTGGAGCTCATCCTCAGGGAACGTCTCTTCTGTGTAGGAGACATTCTGGTAGAGAAAAGTTCAATGGGCTCCAGCATGAGTCTAAAAGCTCGGAAGACTAAACCTCTGGTCCCAGTGACTGACTCAGATTGGATCCTGCAAAAGTCTAAGCATTATTGATTGCATATGCTTATAAAAGTAGGTGTGTGTGTGTCTGTGTGTGTGTTTGTAAGAGAGAGAGACACACAGAGAAATACAGAGAGAGATACAGAGAATGAGAGTTCAGTGTAGGGTAGGCTGTTCAAAACAAGGCATCTGACATATCTGTAGAAGATTCTTATAGCCGATTCTGCTCTCTCTATATGAATATGCATGCATGCACACACATACACAAACCAACAGATACAGTACATACATACTATTTTAGCACTATTATTATAGTTCCTTGTTAAGAATGCCCCTTCTGCTTCTTGCCTACACTACAGCGGTGGGTTGCTCCCGGTTCGGCCCGGTTCTTAGAACTGGTAGTGGCAGCGGGAGGCTCCGCCCACCCACCCAGGATGCTTCTGTGCATGCGCAAGCACGCGTGTGAACCGGTAGCAACGGGTTTTAGAACCCACTACTGCTACACTACCATCTCACCTTTCTTTCTCAGTGAAACCTGCCCCCCCCCCCAAATATTATATTAGATTTTAATGTTAATGAGGCTATATGAATGGCATCAATGGCTATTTAAACCAAAAATCAGATTGACAGACAGAAGTTGACACTGAGAAGATGCATCAATTTTCTTTCAGAGATTTTATTATTATGCAGCTGTGCACCAAGGCAACTGATGTGAGCAAAGATGTGGGGGGGGGCAGGGAATAATTCTGCTGCAATGATGAAAGGGTTAATGATGAGACAATAGAATTGTGTTGCTATGTGCAGCAGCAAGTGCTTTAAAAGAAACCCACCACCCCCTTATTAGGCAAAAGATGGTTGAAGCCAAAACGCACATGCTGACGTCCAACTATCTCCAGAGAATCGATGATGTGTTTGTAAATGTGTGTGCATGTGTGTGTGTCTATGTAAGTCTGTGTGATCAACGTACAATTTCACAGCTAAATTTAGGGACTGTGCATCCTATGAAAATGGCACCTCACCATGACTAATTTCCAATAAAAAAAATCTGTGGTTGCCTAAAGGTTTAATTATTTGTTCTCCAAGGTTTTGATTAAATTAACACTCTTCACCTAAGGACAAAAATATATAGCAGAAATATATCTTGGATGCTGTTTCTTCACAAAGGATTATGTTCCAGCAAAGCGGGTAAGACTGTAGTATCTTTGCTGTTAAAGAAATGCAATAAGGGACAGCTTGCAAATAAATCTGTTCTCTTGTGTAGGAATATACTATTTGACTATTACGGAGCTCTCTCCAAGGCTATCCATATTGGCTATTTAAAAAAAACAAAAACCCCCCAAAACCTTACATATATAGCATAAATGAATTCCATAAAAAAAAGAAGTAAAATAGAATGAAGGAAAGGCATGTTAAAATCAGGCTGAATTAACTATTCATGTACTACTCAGCGGTGGTTTTCACATGATTGAATTCCCTGCTCTTTGCTAACAAGAATTTTCAAGCTGTGGCTGTTGGATGCATACACATTTAGAAGTCGCCCTATTGAACAAAGTAGAATTTACTTCTGAGCAAATCTACTTGGAAGTGTGCTTTCTACCTTATTTTGCTGGATAAGTTAGCAAGATCATGGAAAGGAGCTAGGAACAATGTGTTCTAAGACAAAAATAATAGGCCCATCAATATGAGGGGGTACAGCTATAGGGACAGAAAATTCTGATATGACAAAGGAGATCTGGGACAGACATCAAGATATAAAGAAGGACATCACAACAACTACCTGTACTTTAGTAAAGAAAGTACAGATAATCCTCAATGTACGACCACAATTGAGCCCAAAATTTCTGTTGCTAAGTGAAACATTTGTTAAGTGGGTTTTGCTCCATTTTACAACTTTTCTTGCCACAGTTGTTTAGTGAATCACTGCAGTTGGTAAATTATTGTTAAGTGAAACTGGTTTCCCCATTGACTTTGCTTGCCAGAAGGTCGCAAAAGGGGATCACGTGACCTCTGGACACTGCAACCATCATAAATATAAACCAGTTGCCAAGCATCTGAATTCTGATCACGTGACCATGCAATGGTCGTAAGTGTGAAAAACAGTCCTAACTCATTTTTTTCATTGACGTTGTAACTTTGAATGGTCACTAAAATGAACTGTTGTAAGTTGACAACTACCTGTAAAGAAAGCATTTCAGCAGGTGCATCTTCTCTCATTCTGAGTGCTAATGTATATGTATGAAAATTTAATATCATTTATGATTAGAATATACACATGGAGTCTTTGTTTTCTTCTGATGGTTAGGGCTAATCTATATACCGGTTACTGTGTTTGCATTTAATATTCACAAACGAAGTAGGATATGCCACTCTTATCCTCCTCCAGTTGTATTATTTGCTTCTTTTTCTCTAAGCAGTGAGCAATTTCAAATGATTGGTTCACTTGGAAAGCAGTATCTCTGGAGAACTGGTGCTTTGGTAATACATGAATTTATATACAATTAGTGAAGCATAGGAAACCACACACTGAGGCATTCCTTAATACAGTATCTCCAGAATAAGACCTAGCATCCTATGATGCTTCACATTCTTCAATTCCCAACTCAGTCCTTTCTGTCTCTGTCTAGATCTGACTCAAACGGTTTTTAATAGGAGAAAAACATGTTTCAATCCCAATAGTTCTTTTTCAAAGGTGGTTAAAATGTAATCCAAAAGTTAATAGTCCTGCTTTGTTCATCTGTAATGTCTCTTACAAAATATAAATATGACAAGCTCAGTCTCTGATTGTTAATTATCATGGTGCAATTGATCCATCCCATTCCTCTATATTTTGTTCAATCTCTTAGCCTTACATTAATATGAAGTACACCTATAGGTCAGGGGTGGGTTCTAACTTACCTCGCCGCCGGTTCGCTTCCTCCTGCGCCGCGTGGCTGCACCGCGTGGCTGCGCGTGCTTTGCACGCATGTGCATGCGCATGCACAGTGCCGAAAATTCCCAACCCCCCCAAAAAGCCGAAAACAAGATGGTGGCGCATGCGCGGTGCTGGCAACTCGGCTTCTGCACATGCGCAGAAGAAAAAAAATAAAAAATGCAATTTTTTTTTCCAAAAAAAAAAAAAAAGATGGCGGCGTCCATGGACCGGCACCAACTGAACCGGCTCCATGATGTCACCAGCGGGTTGCTACCGGTTCAGGCGAACCGGTCCGAACCAGCAGGAACCCACCTTTGCTATAGGTATTCCTCGACTTACAGTATGACCACAATTATGCCCAAAATTTTTGTGGCTGAGTGAAACATTTGTTAAGTGAATTTTGCCCCATTTTATGACCTTTCTTGCAACCATTGTTAAGAGAATCACCTCAGTTGTTCAATTAGTAACACGGTTGCTAGGTGAATCTGGCTTTCCCATTGACTTTGCTTGTCAGAAGGTTGCAAAAAATGATCACATGACCCCAGGACACTGCAACGGTCATAAATGTGAGTCAATTCCCAAGCTTCTTAATTTTGGTCACATGACCATGGGTATGTTGCAACGGTGATAAATGTGAAAAACGATCATCAGTCACTTTTTTCTGTGCCGTAACTTTGAACGGTCACTAAATGAACTGTTGTAAGTTGAGGACTACCTATATTCAGGGTTTACCAAAAGTCAGCAACCATAGACAATGAATTATATAAGTTAGCTTAAAAGTTCAGATTGGTAGCCATTTTCTTCTAAACACTTTCTTACTCATGTGACATGATTTTTGAACATTCTTAAGTACAATAACATTTTCTCATAACCAGAGGTGGGCTGCTGCCGGTTCAGACTGGTTCAGGCGAACCGGTAGTTCCAACCACCGGCTGGGCCCACCCCCCTTTAAATGATGAACAGGACTACTTCAAACCACTAAGAAAAACGTTTGGTGCATTTCAGATTTTGTCCCAGGAACAAAAGGGGGCAGAAAGCAGGATAGATAATTTTACATATTACTGCCTCCTAAAAAGTCATCTTCTAAGTCAGTGGTTCTCAACCTTCCTAATGCCATGACCCCCTCCCCGCCCCCTCCCCACGCATGCGCGTTGCCACAAATCCGATCCTCTCGAAGTTTAAAAAAGACAGGTCGGTGATACCACGCTGCGTCAGGCAGGCTCCCCAGGACAGAGCCGCCCAGCTGCAGCAACAAGAATCTGAGGAAAGTTTCTACTCTGCCTCACGGTTGCACCGCCTTGCCTTTGCTGCCCGCCCGTGAGCAGCAAACTTTTAGCAGCAGCGTGCGCGGAGTTGACTGCGTGGGGAGCTGTCTTAGAGGTTGCCCAAGTCGCCAGGAGCTGCTGGGTAAGAGACAGAGCTTAACAAAGAGCCGGGGGAGAAGCCCCGGAGAGGCCGGGCAGTGCAGCCTTTCAGCCCCCATCGGGAGCTCCCTTGGACTCTCGGGCCAACATCCCGTCGTGCTGCTTTCTTCCTGCTCGGGTAGACGCCGCTTCCTCTTTCCTGGAGCTCCGGAGGCCCTGCGCGGTGCAACGTAACCATGAGCAGGGTGAAAGCTCCCACTTCCAGAACCAGTGCTGGGGGAGGGGCAGGTGGATCAGCCTCGCCCACCTGCTGCCCAGCCCATATTAAGCTCGTGGCTGAGCCGCTCCAATTGCTGACATCACAGTGGCCTGGCGAGCGATGGAGGGAGGATCCAGGTTTATTTGGGAAAGGCGCGACTGCAGTGGGGTCTTTTCCGCAGATAGAGGAGCAGTGTCTCGGTTCCTAAGACCATCAGAAATATGTGTTTTCCGATGGTCTTAGGCGACCCCTGTGAAAGGGTCGTTCGATCCCCAAAGGGGTCGCAACCCACAGGTTGAGAACCGCTGGCCTAAGGGGACTAGCTTTAGGTACGCCTTGCATAATTAAGCCCTGGTTCTGTCTCTGGATTTGAATTTGAATTTGCCTGTGCTATAAATTTCCATTGTCCATTTATGAAGAGGTCATCTTTGAAGGTCAGGGTGAATGAACTTGAAATGTACGGCCTGGAGAAAAAAAAGGCAACTATCAGTGTTCAGATACATAAAAGGGTACCAAAAGGAAGATAATCAGAAACTATTTTCCATTGCTACAAAAACTAGATCACAAAATAATTGGCATAACTTTCAGCCACATAGATATCATTTAAATATAAAAATAATCTTCCTGATAAAATCAGTACTTATGGACATTGTAGGTTTTCCATCTCTGGAGGTTTTTAAGTCAAAGCTGGACAGTCCCCTCTCAAGAGAGTTTCATTGTTTTCCTGCATGTCACCAAGCATTGGGTAGATTGTATTTTGGTCTTTTTCAACTCCAGAATTTTATGATAAGATTCTATGATAGATTAGATATGTCAAAAATAGAATATGAGTTATAATATTGATGTTGATAGAATTTTGATAAAAATATCAACCAATCATCCAGAACAACCCAGAATAATGTCTTGTATTATAGGCTAAATTATCAGCCAGATAATAAATAGTTAAAAAGTTGTGCTGGAGAAGAAACCTAAAGAACATACATGTGCAAAACTATGTCGAGGTACAACATGTTCTAAGCCAAGGCATGAAGGGATAAACATTCTTGAAAACATTACACTGATAGCATCTTTGCATTTGTTATGTTCATGAAACAGTCATGGAAAACAATATCTTGATCAGATGATCAGCTACTAAATTTGATGAATGATCATGACATGATCTATGATGCCGAAGTAACTCAGCAATCAAGCTGAGGCAATCCATCACTGTTTATAAAAAAAAAGCAGAGAAAAGTATTCTGAAGTCATATCCCAGTCAATCAAAGAACACTGAAAAGGACTCCCAATGCTCCTTTACTACTTGGCCAGCATAAGAAAGGCTTTGTAAGAATTGAACGACTAAGGTAGTGAATCTGGTACTTATAAAATAAAGCTTATAAAATCTGTCGGTAATCTCTTGTCTTGTTGGATGGTGTTCACTAAGTTTGCTCTGGTGCTGCATGAAAGATTCCTAATCCAATAGACGAGCACAAACTTTTTCTTTTTGTAATCTGTGTCACAATGTCATCACGCAAGTGGTGTAAATTATGTAATCTGCATCATTTGCACAATGATGTCATGATTTATGTGATGTCATTTACTAACTATTATCTCCTCCCTTCATAGGCAAAGATGGATAGCAAGCAAGGAACTCGCTGTTTTTTGTTCCTCTCTTTGTCTTGTTTCTGCTTTTAATGATTGGCACACTGATAGTCTTGTGTTCTCTTCTTCCATTTTCTTCCTACTGGAACAATCAAATACTTCCTTCTTTTCCTTTCCTGCTATGAGGACAAAAACCATAGAGGTGCTACTATTTGTGTGTGAGAGAACATGTAACTTTCTTAGTAATGTTTCTTTTAATCTTAAACTCAATCTCCACATAGTTTTAGATGAGTTTGGTTCTGATCACATTCATATGTTTTGCCAGGCAATTAATGAACTGGAAAATTCATTAATTTTCAAAACAAGAAAAAATAAGCAAACAGTGAGTAGGCACTATTTAGGGATGTGCCACTTTAGCACTGAATTAATGCAAGGCCAATTAATTCAATCCAATACAGGATTATTGTGCCAGCTAATATCTTATTCCAGCTATTAACAATCAGGTGGTTTCCAGCTATGCTGAATAACAGCTCTGACCATCTCTAGTACGAACCATAGTGGCTGATTCTAATAGGCACTGTATTCCAATACTTCTGGAGAGCATCTCAAATGGAAATCTGACCTATTCTGACTTGCTTTCTGTTACTTTAAAAATACTGCATCTCCAGATTAAAAGTCACTTTCTGTCTAAAGTAGTGAGTATTACTACTACTACTAACAACAACAATAATAATAACAACATGTCAAAAACAACAGTAAATGTCACTTATGCAATGAGAAACATGAAACAGTGAATCACCTTATCAGTGGCTGCAGCAAAATCTCACAGATTGATTATCTATAACAAGGGTGTCAAACTGGTGGCCCGCGGGCCGGATGCATCATGCGCAGGCCACGCCCACCCCAGCTCTGCGAATGGGAAAAACATCACAAAATGACATGTGACAGCAACGTGATGCGGCGAGTTTGACACCCGTTATCTACAACATCATGATTGAGTTGCCAAAATTATACATTGGAAGCTTTGCCAGAAGTTTGGGTTTGAATGCAGCAAAAATTACTGGGAACACCAAATTGACAAAGTTCTTGAAAATGAGCAGGTCAAGATCCTGTAGGACTTTCAGATCCAAACAGACAGACCAGTAGTGGGTTTCACTTACCTTCGCTACCAGTTTGTAACTGTGAACGCGCACGTGCAGCGCTTCTGTGCATGCGCAGATCGTCTGTGATGACATCCGGGCGGGTGGGCAGAGCCTCCCGCCACCGCCGCTACCGGTTCACCCGAACTGGGGCAAACCGGTAGCAACCCACCACTGAGACAGACATCAGGCCCACAACACATCTGACATAACTATTATGGAAAAGAAAAAAGTCTGATTCATTGATATTGTAATACCAGATGATGCATGAATTGAAGAGAAACAGCTAGGAAAAAAACCCAAAATATAATGATTTGCAAATTGAAGTTGAGCAACTATGGAGGAAGAAATCAATGGTTGTACCTATAGTAATAGGAGCTCTTGGAGCAATACCCAAAGGCTGCCTAGATATATGGAAATTTTGAACTTATTAGACCTGAATATCCTGACTTTGCAAAAAACCACCCTACTCAGAACTGCCAATATACTCAGATGCTATCTTAACAGCTCTTAGGTCCTTGGTTAGGACTTGAAATGTTAAGTTTTTACCAGTCCCAGACTGTGAATTGAATTGAACATTAAATCTTAAATATAGTAGTAGTAGTAGTAGTAGTAGTAGTAGTAGTAGTAGTAGTAGTAGTAGTAGACATCTTAATAGTCTTGTCTATCCAGATTGATATGTTTCACTTGCATATTGGCCAATAGTTTCTTTATGAAATTAATGGAAGTGGATCACATTGATATATTCACTGGCTACCGGTCTGCCTCTGAGTGCAGTTCAAGGTTTTGGTTATGACCTTTAAAGCCCTTAAAGATATAGGTCCAAGCTACCTGATGAACTGCTTCATCCCACTAACCGCTTTGTTCCACTAACCGCTTCGTCCCACTGGGATAAACACCCATCCTATCATGCCACCAGAGAGCGACTACGTCAGATCTCATCGGTCAAAGGGCTCTGACTATCAGGATCCAGAAGAAGAGCAGCAGCTCAAGCCCTTGAGAACATCCCCCACATTCCTATTCTTCCTCAAGACCTCTGCTCGTTGAACTGCAGAACAAATGAAGGAGTTCCATACTGAAGGTGACTGCTAGATTCATGGCAGACTCCATCTCTCCCCCCTTCCACCTGTGCATTTTTTTTAAATAAAATAATCTTTATTAGGTTTTTAGTTAAAAACAACATATAAAACAGACATACAAAAAATACATAAAACAAAAACAAACACAAAAATTACTAACCCTTTTACAGCTTTTTCAAAGTATTTCCTAATCTATTTACAAATTACAATATTTCTTATTTTTATTTTAACATTCGTTAATATTCGTTAACCCACTTCCACCTGTGCATTTTTTGGTTATCATATTGATGTATTCTTGTGTTCTTTTTTCATTGTTTATTTCATTGTCATTATTTTATTTCTGTTCTGTTTACACTCTTGCAAATGAAGGCAAATATACATGTCCCAGGATAATGTTGCAGTATCCAATCTGAATTGGTCACCAATTTAGGACCAGAAGTTTGTTCTTCCAAACCAAAAAGGGTTGTTCTTCTTAATTCTATAGGATGTGTCCTGGAGATTGAGAAGTTCCCTGAGGGCAGGCTCCAGCACGAACCTGAAAGCTTGGAAGAATGAACCTCTGGTCCCGGTGACCGTCTCAGATTGGATCCTGTTTACACTCTTTTCATTTCTTCCTTTTTATTGTTGTAAGCTGCCTAGAGTAGCCCCATGGCAAGATAGACAGGAAATAAATTTAACAAATAAATAAATATTTAGTATTTGCCTTGATAGACCTGTTCTGAAATTTGAGAATTAGAATTGATCTCTCTATGGAGCCCACTTATAATTCAATCTTATTAATGCTCATTTTCTGAAGGAAGTACCACCATAGATAATTGACCAATATTCCAGTGGCCAAAGTATATTCAAGATCAATACCTTAGGCAATAAATGATAATCAATTTATATTAGACTAATTCCAAGATTCCCCAGATATTTGTCTAAAGGGAAGAATAAATCAAACCAAGAAATAATATATAAGTTTTAGAAACTAATGCAATAATTATTATATCAGTAACTTGAACCATTATGTTGTCACCTATCAGTGTTTACCCTGTGGCTATATATTAAGTTTCAAATTTATTATTTAAAAAAAATACTACCATGATTCTCCCAAGAATCTCAGGGATAGTTTTGAAGATGCCAGATGTATTTTGATGCCAAAAATGTAAAAAGAGTAGTGCTAGGCCAGACCAATAATTCATTTTACAGTACATCATAGTGTTTTCCATGTTATTTATCCAGATCATACAATTCCAGATCCAAGGCCTTTTAGTTAGACCTATGATTTAAATATGTATCAAAGATAATATTTCTAAAGCAGGAAATCTCATGTCAGTATAACCTTGTGACAAGACCATTCTACTCATCCTCACTAGGTTTAATTATTCTGTCGATGCTTTTAGTATAAATGAGCTTGTATTAGATATTTTAAGCCCTAAGCAGAGGTGGGTTCCTGCCAGTTCGGACCGGCTCTATAGAACCGGTAGCGGGGAATTTCCCCCCACTCACCGAACCGGCAGCAATGGCCGGCTGGACACACCCCAGAACTGGCTCTCTCAGTGGCACCATAGGCGGCGCCATCTTGTTTTTTGCTTCTGTGCATGCGCAGAAGCTTGGTTTTTAGTACTGCGCATGCGCGCACATGGCACGCAAGGTGCATGCGCCCACACGGCGCGTGAGGTAAGTCAGAACCCACCCCTGGCCCTAAGGGTGCAAAAATGACTATAATGTATTAGAAGGAGCACATCTTTCCCTTCCTCTTTATTCTATCAGTCGAATTGTCATTACTGTTTTGACCAGCGTTTCCACAAAGAGTAAAAAGCTAAATAGGTACAAACAGGAACTACATGTGACCCTTTAAGGTCTCTAAATAAAGAATCTATGTGCTACACTGCAGTCTGTGACTGGCCACACACAAATTTCCTAAAAAAAGAAAAAGGAATCTATTCTTAGCAATAGCACTTAGACTTATATACCGCTTTACAGTGCTTTACAGCCCTCTCTAAGCGGTTCACAGAGTCAGCATATTGCCCCCAACAATCTGGGTCCTCATTTTACCCACCTCAGAAGGATGGAAGGCTGAGTCAACCTTGAGCCGGTGAGATTTGAACCGCCGAACTGCAGCTAGCAGTCAGCTGAAGTAGCCTGCAGTGCTGCACTCTAACCACTGCGCCACCTCGGCTCTTCTTCTTTAAGTCTTGAACATCTCTTATTATCTCATACAGCTAGTCCCGTTGAAATGTTGAAAAAGAAGAGTTCTGATTGCCAAAACATTGTTTTACTCAAATTTATTGCAAGTTAACATAAGTTAATTTACTAGCAATAACTCAGTAATAAGGCATATAGCAATGACAAGGTGTCATGAAGAACAAAAACATATAATGCCACATACCCATTGTTATTTATTAACAAATATAGCCTTAGGCTAAGTTTTCACACAGAAAACTGTCTAATGCTAACTTACTGAGAATTATATATGACTTAAAAATGCTGACCTGGCATTGGGTTCAAAAGTTCATGCAGCTGATACTGAGATGAAGTTTTTAAAGAATGCTGAATTATCACTAAAATGATGTCTTCCTAATTCTTATATATACAGACATAGGAGCACACATGGATTGTCACCCTTAAAGAATAAAAATACATGAAATACATACATATAAATTACTTAGAAGCTGGCAGGAATAGCCAACATTCCAAAAGATAGGCTCAAGATAAACGAGGATCTGACAGACTTGAATACTGATCCTTGTGGTGGTACAGTGGTTAGAATGCAGTATTGCAGGCTAACTCTGCCCATTGCCAGGAGTTGGATCCTGACCGGCTAAAGGTTGGATGCTTAAAACTGATTAAGCATTAGCACATTCACACGTTCTTACAGTACTGATCAGGAAAGGCAAGAGGTATTAGAGATGACCAGTACGGTGGATGTGTTCATGGGTAGTATCATTTTCTCCTTTAAAAAAAAGTTTTTTTTAAATGAAGAGATCTTTTATTGAATAAAAGCTATACAAATTTAAAGGCAAGTGAAGAAAAGTAACAAGTAAATAAGTAGGAAATAAAAGAGAAGGGCCAGAAAAGAAAGAAAAAGAAAAAGAAAAGAATAAAGAGATATAAGGGAATGGCTTCTGATCTTTACAGCAGTTATAAATGCATTTATATTTTATCTTTTCTCTCTTTAGTTATATTGTAACTGCTTTCTTGTATATTCTACCTTTCCTAATCACCAAATCCATGTATCACATGTTCATTTTTTTCTGTTTTCAATAAAAAGTCCATAAAGAATTTACAGTCGCTAATTATCTGTGCCTTTTTGTGAAGTATAAATCAATTTTATCTATATAATAAAAAATGTAGTAATTTTTTTAGTGAAGTTAAATCTTGGCCTTTGTACAGGTAGACCTCAACTTACGACCACAATTGAGTCCAAAATTCCTGTTGCTAAGTGACACAGTTGTTGAGTGAGCTTTGCCCCATGTTCCGACCTTTCTTGCCATAGTTATTAAGCAAATCACTGCTGTTAAGTTAGTAACACGGCTGTTAAGTGAATCAGGCTTCCCCATTGACTTTGCTTGTCGGGTGGTAAAAAGTGATCACATGACCCTGGGGGCAGTACAACCATCATAAATATGAACCTGTTGCCAATATCTGAATTTTGATCATGTGACCATAGGGATACTGCAACAATCATAAGTCACTTTTTTCAGTGCCATTGTAACTTCAAACAGTCACTAAATGAATGGTTGTAAGTCGAGCACTACCTGTAATGCTTCCATCTCTGTTCCCATCTATCAGTGTCATGAGACTGATTATCTGCAAATGGTCTGTATGTGTGGATTTTGCTCTTTTAATTTCTATTCCAAAACTGTGATTCAGAGATCGCAACTGAATATGCCTACAGTTCTGTATAAACTGAGGCAGGCCATTCACTGCAATGTTGTACACAAAGGAGATTTGGCAGTTTGGATGACAGTTGGAGTAATTAATTTCTCCCCAAGGAAAATCCACTTTGCCAGGGCCATGTTTCTATTGCTGATGGCAAGTAAATTAAATATAAGCCACAGAAGAGGTGTTATATGGAATTTTAATTCCCATGTCATTTGGTGACGATTGGCCATGAATTCTGTGGCAGTTCCTTTATTATCAACCTATATTGTTGCAGATGGAAGCAGCAGTACTACAATTACTTCATTGTGCTTTCCAGACCGCAATATTAAATACTAATACAATAATTATAATGTTACTTCCGCAAACCGCTTTCCTCATTAATTTCCTTTAATTTGACTCTTTCCATTTTTGCTTCTCACTGTGCAACCGTAAGGATGACATTCCTATTAGATTCTGTGCTTTTTATTAGTCCTTTAAGTATTCTTGAGAAGAATACAATAGGCGAACCAAGGCCTATTGAAAAGGTAAAGGAACAACTCCTTCCCTCAAAAAAGAATTCACTACTGCTAGAACCCACTCACATAACACCACTGGGTGCTTTCACAAGCCAAGAGGGGCATGGATCTAAAGAACAGATGGTTAAGCTCACAGTCCTAAGGACCTTATCCACTTCCTCAGGTCCAACATGTTCAAACTGTTCCCAGATAACGGGCAAGACCCTGGCCCAGGCATCTCTTCTGGAAAGGCCTGGGAGCAAATCTGAGCAATTTTGTCTGACAGATGCTGAGCAAATTTCTCCACATGCCCCTACAAAAGGATCCCTGGGCCCCCTTTACCTGCTGAGTATTGCCACTTTTCCACCTTTATTACCACAAGGTAGGCCTTAATAGTAGCTCTAATCCATGTTAAATCAAATTCATCTTTGGTTGAGTGCTAATGAAACTCCTGATATCTCTTTCCTCTCATTCCCCCCCCCATTTCTACTGTAAATCATGGGGAGTGGCAGGATTCCCAAGAGGTGAGAGGTTGCCTAGGCATGATCCAATCCAATGGTTCAGCCACCCCCTTGGGCCAAACACTAATAAAGCCTTCCAATGGACCATGCAGAAGAACACATCTGAAACACATCTGAATCCATCAGCTGCCAGGGCCAGAACAATCTAATGGCTCCGCTTCCCTGCAGTGAATCATGGAACTGGAGAATCACATGTCTACTGTTGACCTCACCCCATTCCTAAGAGGTCTGTAAGGGGCGTGCATAAGCGCAACGTGCCTACCGTCCCTGTCCTAATGTTCCCATGTACGCATAACCATCTCATGTATACATGTTTATACTTTTACTGTAATCTTACATATGCTTGACAAAAATAAATAAAAAAATAAGATACCTTGATTTCAGTTCACATAGCCACTGCTCTGACAGGAACAGCAGATTACTAGTTGAGATATGATAGGCAGGCATGTAAAGTTAAGGTTTCTCAAAAGTGGTGTCCATATGATAGACCTAGCTCTCTATGAATATGAGCTGTTAGCCTAAGGATATACCTAAATAATTGGTCTCCCTAAATGTATTGCGTATCTTTTCACTCAAACTGGAAATAATTGGCAAACCTCATGTACTGTTTCTCTCCCAGAGAACTGCCATCTGTACACCTAAGCAAAAAGATCTAATTTGTCCTCAGTGACGACAGCATTAGGAGAGGTAAAAAAAGGAAATATTATTCTTAGCAGAATGTGGAGTTTTTCCTCCTACACTAACAGCTGGTAAACTCCTGTGGGGTACAGGTTAGCCAGGTAAGAAAAATGACCCTTTGTAGTTCACATTGGTCTATGTACACTATGGCAATAAAACAACTAATGATAATTTATGGGGATTTAAAATGTTGACTTAAAGAAAAAATGCACACATATAGATAGTATGCAAGGTCAGGACTTTGAAGATTCATTATGTCCATCCCAACTGTTTATTAGCTACCAGCTCCATTTTTTTCAGTGTAGTACTGCAGTTTTTCATCCATAGGAATTCCAGCAGGCTCATTATTCACAAAAGTACATCAAAAATCTTCAGTTCATCTCAGATGCTCAATTCTATGATACAGGTTGGGAATAATTAAGACAAAGAAAAAAATCTATACATGAATGGACTACTTTTCTCTTATATAGATCTTTCCATAGAACAGTGGCAAGAAGGAAGTTGGGAAGGAGTTGTCACCAGTACTTTTCTAAGGTTCAACCCATTTCCCCCACTACTTGAGATCTGGGTTAGAGTGTTACCCAAACATGTATTTATGCTGCCCACCACCTATTCTTGAACAAGGAAATTAGAGAAACACATATGCAGGCCTGGCAACCTGTAGTATGGATGAGGAAGAACAGGAAATCTCCTTTCCTGGGAATAAGCTTTTTTCCAAGGTTTTAATAGGCCCCAGCAGTTTTTGAGTCAAGAGTTAATTTTGCAAGCTTCTGGATCTACTACAAGAACCTAAATGTAAATGTAAATGTAAATCTAAATGTAGTTCATAAAATTATCTGCCACAATGTCCTACCTGTCAATGACTACTTCAGCTTCAACCACAACAATACACGAGCACACAATAGATACAAACTTAATGTAAACCGCTCCAAACTCGACTGCAGAAAATACGACTTCAGCAACAGAGTGATCAATGCCTGGAATTCACTACCTGACTCTGTGGTTTCTTCCCCAAACCCAAAAAACTTTAACCTTAGACTGTCTACTGTCGACCTCACCCCATTCCTAAGAGGTCTGTAAGGGGCGTGCATAAGTGCACCAGCGTGCCTACCGTCCCTGTCCTACTGTCCTATTGTCCTCATCTATCTGTATTCACTTTGATTATGTTTATGTTTATACCTATACCTGCTATCTTGTTCATGTTTGACAAACAAATAAAATAAATAAATAAATAAATAAAAAACCTCAACCTATCCTATTGAAATGTCATTAGCAGAAATAACTTGAATATTTTTTTCCCCAGAGGCCAACTCAATGCGCTATTCTGTCATAGTGCTAACACCATAATGTGGTATGTATTCAGAAAAAAGGTTCTACTAAATAAAGAAGAAAAATATCTGAAATAATTAATACAAGCAACAGGGAACCTTGATATTCTTGGCTGATGTGCTACAGTGGGTAGATGGAAACTCTCAGTCACACATGTTATGATTCTCGTTGGATGTGTTTTGTTCATGTTGTTATGCTAAGGCTAATGCAAAATTATCTAACACTTCGACAAAATGATTCCTGATGTTTTCCTTGAAAATTTTCATTATTATATTGTGGAAACTGATTGGCTTTGTTCTTCTTCTTTAGCTTAATTTGGAACTTGCATGTGAGCAGTTTGTGATCTCTTTCACAATCAGCCTCTGAGTCTCTTACCTCTTATAACAAAGTACTTCTATCTCTTTGTACCTCCAAAAATATAGTTTGTTTCATTTTTGTGTATTCCATTTACTGGTATATGTATGGTATTTGGGTTGTTTAAAGACCGTATTAGCTAAAGTATTGCCTTGGCAGAAACCAGTATGGTAAGTCCTTCTCCTATTTCATTTTTATTTCCTTGGCCATATAGTTCAACTACATTTTTCTTCTCACTCATTTTCAACTTTGTCATTCCACTTTTCAACACAAACAATATTTCGTGCTTGCATGTTCTGTTAATTTCTAATTGAACCTATAGTCACCAACCAGCGGTGGGTTGCTCCCGGTTCACCTCGGTTCTAAGAACCGGTAGCCCCAGCGGCGGGAGGCTCCACCCACCCACCTGGGATGCTTCTGCGCATGCGCAGAAGCATCGCACGTGCATGAACAGAAGTCGCATGCGCAGAAGCATTGCACGCGAATGCGCAGAAGCATTGCACGTGCATGCGCAGAAGCATCGCACGTGCATGCACAGAAGTCGCATGCGCAGAAGCATTGCACGCGAATGCGCAGAAGCATTGCACGTGCATGCGCAGAAGCATCGCACTTGCATGCACAGAAGCATCGCACGCGTGTGCGAGCGCGCACATGCACTGGTAGTAAAGTGTTTTAGAACCCACTACTGTCACCAACCCAAATATTATCTGAATACCAGCTAGTTACTTACATGAAATACAAAGTCACCTTATGGCAAAACAGGTGGCAAAAATTATAAATAAATAAAATAAAGCTTAAAAAAAGGAATTGCATCACTGCATTTGCTGAGCAAATGCATATAGTACTGTATGTATTCTCAATTCCTTCACTTCAGCCACTGACACGTTTCTACCAGCATATACTTACAAGAAAGGATTTAGGACATGTTAAAGGAATGTAGCAGTTATGTTGTCCAACATGCTCACTGGCAATCAAAGTATGTTGGATGGCACACATACTTCTAAGTTCAGTTTATAGTCACTGACTGATGCACACACAGCTTGTTGAATCATGTAAATCTTGTAATACCCCCTTGCTTTCTACCTGGTTTTTTCCATATAGGGGAAGCTACAAATGCAACACACACAGCCCTGGTCAGCAGCCGGGAAATAATTAGGAGCACATGCAAATCACTTTCAACCAAATCCTAAGACATGTCAGGTTCTTTTGGAATACACAGAGACCCAATGAATTTAAAGTGGCAGCAAAACTTTGCTGGTTACAATATATATTTGCTCTTTCCCTCTCTCACACCCACCCACACACACTCCTCCCCACTTACCCATGTTGTTCTTAACTAGGCTGCCAAACACTAGCTAGAGAGATGGAAGGTTCCAAGTCTAGATCCAGGATGACTAAAAGAGTGGGCAAGCTCACAACAACAACAACAAACTCAAAGTTTGAACAACAAACTCAGAAACTCAAGATCCATCCCACCACTAAAAGGGCCAAACAGGAAAGACTGTAAAGCTTCAGGATCCTTTTTATCTCCAGAAGTCCTTGCCTAGTTAATCCACAAGTCTGCTAGTTATTGATGGGATAGGGGGTGGTATTCTAAGCACCCAACCTCCTTAGACTGCTTCTGGTGACATTTCTCATTTTATTTTTAATGGCTTGTTTCCTTTTTATTTACCTCCCCCAAGGGATCTTTTAGACAAGATTCCTGGCTTTTTTGCTCTCTGTTTAGTGCCGGCTTCATTTTCAGATTATGGCAGCTCAGCCTAGTCTCACTATACAATGCATAGATTGCTTATCAGGTAGGAGTGATATTGTTAGATTGCAAAATGTAATCCTTTGATTAGAAAAATGAAAAGCCGTACACGGGTCTAATTTATTGGTCAGAGGATAAAGAGTCACTACTCTTTACAGCAAATGAAAGACCATTTGACCCCTTGTCTTAGTTCAGAAGGACTGACTGCAGGGACTTTGCTTTTAGAGCATTCTTCTACTAATACTTTTATTTATTTATTTATTTATTTATTTATTTATTTATTT
>QLTV01004097.1:3345546-3369010 GCA_003457575.1 Thermophis baileyi
TCTTATGCGCTTGTTCAAAATAGATTTGTGTCATTCTTTTTATATTACGGGCTATTTCTTCCTGTGTAATCAGATTCATTTTGTGCTTTATTAAGTCCCGTTTTTCTTTATATTTGCTATTTAATGGCTCATTTTGCATTAGTAACTCCTGGTCCTTTAACTCCTTGTTTAGTATATTCCACTTTTCTTTTTGGATTTTATTCCGCTTTGCTATATATGCAATTGACAAACCTCTCACGTAAGCTTTCATGGTATCCCAGACATTTTGGGTTGATGTTTGCTCTTTGAGATTCTCTTTGAAGAAGTAGCCCAATTCTTTCTCTATTTTCTGTAAGTATTCTTTTTCTTGCAATATATTTTGATTTAATGTCCATCTATTTCTTTTTTTAACTGTCCCTTTCAATTGTAATAATACTGGGTGGTGGTCAGCCCATCTATTAGTTAATATCTCTATGTTTGTTGTGTCCATAATTAATGCCAAATTCGTCCAAATCATATCAATACGTGACCAAGATCTATGGGGATACGAGTAAAACTTGCCTTTTTTGATACTTCCCCAATAGATTCTGCTGATACAACAATCCACCCCATCAATTTCAGTGTGCATAAATACATTTATAATTACTGTGGCAACTCAGAATTTAGACTAAAAACTGCAGTGACACTTCAATTTACCAACCTCAGTAGAATGAAATTGGCATGTGTTCAATAATCTAAATTTCCACAATGTTGTATGTGATTTATTTAAGGACATCATAGTACAAATGAGATAAATCACTATAATATTCTCCATTTCAGTGGGCCTTCATAAATAATAGAGCTGCCTCACCCAATTGGTTCATTAAAAGAAGTAAAATAGATAAATTGGCAAAAGATTACCAATCAAAGGAAGATTATGAATGGGAAACAAGTAGAGAAAGCCACCTGGATTTATATGACTCTATGTGGATTCACCTGTTTCTTAATTTAGAGATGATTCAGATATATGCACATAACAGAAACATTATCTCTGAAAAAAATGCTCTTCCCATTTATAAGGAGGTTAATAAATTAATATTTGCAAGAGCTCTGAAACATAGCAACTGCAACAGAGAGATATTTCCAATCATGTACCTCTATAGCAGAGGTGGTATTCAGCCGGTTTGCACCGGTTTGCACGAACCGTTGGTGGAAATTTGGCCAAGGTCACCGAACTGGTAGCGATGGCCGGCTGGCCACACCCCCGAACCAGTCCCCCGGTTGCTGCTCGCTTGCCCCGCCCACCATGTTCGTCACTGCCATGTTCTTCGCGCACGCACATCCCATTGCCTTGCAAGTTCAATGGGATGCCCATGCACGAAGAACATGGCGGCGACGGCACGGAAGCAGCTTTTCCCACAACCACCGGTACTTTTCGGCAGCCTGCGGCTTCTTTGCCAGCCGCTTTCCAGCAGCGGCGGCTGGCTGGGGCCACTGAAAACTCTGGTCAGCTTGCCTTCTGGACTCTGGACCAGCCGCCGCAGAAGGTAAGCAGCCCGAACAAAGAGGCGGGGGGGAGGAAACAGGGCTAGGGCCAGGGCCGCTAAAGGAGGGGAAACGGGGGCAACTGGCGAAGGGAGGGCGAGGGTAGATAGGTGGAAATTCCAAAAATTTTCCTACCTTTTCCAAGTGGGCGTGGGCATGAGTGATGTCATGCCCACTCAGTCACATGCCCCCACCTAGCCACACCCACTGAACTGGTAGCGAACATTTTTGAAACCCACCACTGCTCTATAGATGCCATACATTAAATAAAAATAATACATACAACTCATGTACTCAAGCTACTGTATGGTACAGCTCATTGCTGGTTTTTAGCTGAAAATTCACTTTGGGAAAATTGTCCCTGAAAGCCTTTCATTTCCTTCATTTGGAACTGATACTCAGCAACAATCCAGAAAGGTAACTATAGTGGTATTCATTTTTCATAACTCTGAATGCACAACTAGTGGTTTCTGGTTTGGCCTCTGAGATCTGATTCAGTTTTCAGCCAGCACAACTCTATCCCTGTACTTAACCAGCTCGTCTTTCTCTGTCTTTGAGACTTCCCCCTAGCTTTGAGTGATGGCCAATTAATATACAACCAGAGGAAGCAATAATAAATGGCCTCTTGTTATGCTGACATGACCTGGATGATCCCATGCAATGCTCAACTTGTTATCAGGGTATGTTTATGCTCTTTTTTTAAAAAAAAATCCAGTTTTCTCTCTTTAACGCTGATTTTTATTCATTCTTTCACACAATACATGTCTTTGGACTTCACTGCAGCTGCAGCTGGAATCCAGTTACTCCAATTACATTTTTATTAAACTGGCTGTGCAATTAACAAGGCTTTTCAAATGTCAGGATTCCCTATTTCACTATCACTTCCTTCTTATAATTCAATTTTTCTACTTAAATATTCCATTTATACCACCATCCTTACTCCCCAGTGATGCTAATGAAATAATTTATTCTCTGATCAAAGCAGTAATTTGTCCCAGAAGACTAAGGGGGTAGCCAATTTTCAAATTATTTCCTTCCTGCTAACACTGTGGGTAGACGAACAAAGTAAAACCAGCTTCATTTATACTGATGGTTTGTGTCATGAAGAAAGCACACATCCTCAGTTTCACTTGCTTCATTAACTTGTTTAAAAAATCTCATTCTATCTCCAAATTGCCCCTCATTCTTCCTGTATAATTATTTTCAATCCATAATACAGGAATATCAACTCCATAGACTGAACTTTGCAATGAAGCTATCAACAGAATCCATAGTAAGCATATAGCAAGAACCATCTTTCTGCTTAGAATCCATAGTGATACAAGTTTTTCTTGTATCCAATGTCTTGACTTAAGTTGAAAACTCAACAAAGTCTTTCAGCATACTGTACATCTGAGGGATAGTAACATTTCTGGGACAAGAATATGCAAATATGCATTGTAGATATGTAGATTTAGATATGTATTAATAGTTTTTTAATTATTTGTGTTTGTGATGAGAGAAACTACTTTTGAGGACTTTAAGGTTCACTCCCAAATGAGCTCTCAGATATGGAAGATAAGAGAGAAACATTAATATTTATTATTAAGCATTAGAAACATTAGCACTTGCCATGAGCATTAGCACTCATGAGCATTAGAAACATTAGCACTTGCCAGGGTGTTTTGCAACAAGTTTTAAAAGAATCAGTGAACAAATAAAATTTATTGAAGCATTTGTTTGGAAAGAGAAATCCTCTTGGCTGTCCAGTATGTCAGGATACTTAGATTCTTCTCTCAAACTAATGATTTGGTTCATTTGAGAAAAATAGTTGCCCCAAAGGAAGGATTACATATTAAATGCACTCCCAGTGTGATTGCGATACGTAAAGGCAGAAAAGCAAGTCAAACACTTTTCCCTCTTAAGCTGATAATAAACAAGTGTCTCTCCCTGCTTGCAGCAGGTTTCCCAATGTGATTGTGACATCTGCTTTGAAGCTCTTTATATCCATCATAGTCATTATTACAGGGGAAGCAGCTGAATATTATTACTTTGGCATTTTGCAATAAAATGTCTAATTTATCATGGTTTAGGATTAAGCACAAAAATAGTATTTTAAAATTATCATTCTTGTTCTATCCCCTTCCCCCCCCCCAAAAAAAATGAGGGGAAAAGCATACTTAAATCATCAATTCACATTCACGCCCACCCACCCCAAAAATGATATTTACAAGTAACACTTTGCTATAGGAAAAAGTGAAATACAGCACATTTCTCCAATATGCTTGTATGTACTTCTGGAAAACTTCCACCAACCCCCCCCTCCCCAATATTTTAGAAAAGTGACAAGCATAGCTGAAAAACATCTTTCTACAGGGATCATTTTGTATTAAACCTAGACACTTGCTGAAACATCTAAATTGAACAATGAGTGGGTGAGGGAAAAGACAAAATATTTTCATTGCTGAAATTTCTTTACAGTGCCAATAATTATCTCTAGGGTGCTGCCACCTACAGATCAGACTTGTGAGATCGTGCTGCGTGCATGCTGTGCCCCCTACTGGGAAAGAAATATGGAAATCAAAAATACTTTTTTTGTTTAGCTATCAGACTGGCTACTTATAGGGAAAAAAAATAGTGCAATAGGGATTCATATGTGGGAGCATTTCACACCCAAATGAAGATGCTGACAGAATTCTATTAAGTGAGCAATTAATTTATCACACCGGGCTAGCATATTAAAATGGTGGGGCAAAGCACAAAATGTTTCAAGTGTTCATCTGCTTTTAAGGAACAGGCCCATGCCAATTTCTTCTGAGTTCAAAAGAAAGTGAATGTTACTTAGTTGGATAATTAAACCTTTGCAAGAAAACAAAGACTCAAGAGCACCAAAGAACTCTATATATTTTTTTTTCATTATTACTTAACAATTGTTAAGTGAATCACCGCAGCTGTTAATTTAGTAACAGAGTTGTTAAGTGAATCTGGCTTCCTCATTGACTTTGCTCGTCAGAAGGTTGCAAAAGGTGATCACATGACCCCAGGATACTGCAACCGTCATAAATACAGTATGAACCAATTGCCAAGTGTCCAAATTTTGATCACATGACCATGGGAATGCTGCACCAGTCGTAACTGTGAAAAATGATCATAAGTCACTTTTTTCAGTGAAGTTGTAACTTTGAACAGTCACTAAATTAACTGTTGTAAATTGAGGATTACCTGTATACATATCCAGTAGTATGCTGGAACAGCTCATACCAGCTCATGAGAATTGATGGTTATTTGTCTGGAGGTTTATGAATTTTGTGAGCCCCTTTAGAGCAGAACTGCCATGGTGCCTAATGCACTGATCAGCTCTTTGGCAGAAGCTGTGGAGCCAGCAGAGCTGGTTGTTAAACATTTACCAATACACCACTGCAAATATATAACTCTACCTGAAGTTGTCCCAAAGGTGCTTTTTTTCAGGAGGCAACTGGACTTTCTGGTTTTGCTTTGAAGACATTTTGCTTCTCATCCAAGAAACTTATTCAGCTCTGACTGGATGGTGTAGAATGGATTTATTTATTTATTTTTAAAAAAAGCACCTTTGGGACAACCATGACCTGGATGACTGAGAATCTCTATAGACATCTACCCGAAGTTCAGCTTTTCTGGTTAGGACAGGAAAAATTGAGACAGGAAAGCCACCACGCATGGTGCTCCTGTTCTTTCTGATAGGTTCAAAGCACTACAGTTCCCATCTCCTTTCATAGCTCTCAGCAAGGCTGAGGTGATAGCAGCTTGATACTGTAAGCTTGTAAATTGTTCTTCTCTGCTTTATCCAGTTTGCTTGTTTCTTGGAGTCTTCAGTCAGGTGTTTTTCCTCTCAGAGAATAAGCTGAAATCTACCAGAACAAGCCCCCCAGCCTGTTTTGAATGGGTCTCACATACTCCATCTATCATAAATATCCATTTGTTCCTTCAGATGGCACAAGAGGCAAGAGATGTAGGAATCAAACAACTACAAATCAATACGTGTACCGGTAACAATATGGTGACATTTCTAGGGCCTCATCACACCTCATTAGATTCATTTCCCAGGACCCCACTAACATTTGTGCTTTTCCTTCCCAGCTCTCCATCTCAGTGCATTGTCTGTCCCTTTACCTGACATTCTAATCTCCTTAGCAACGGTTGCCGGGAGCCATCTATGCAGTCCTGATCCTTGTTTCCACCATTTATTTACATTTATTTAAGTATTGATTCCCCACTTTTCAACACAAATTGCTTTCTCAAAGCAGCTTACAATAGAGCGATGTTCATGTACATCAAAAACACTTTATTAAAGTTGTAAAATGTAAAATCCTCGTAAAAGAATAGCTATAGGACAGCAGCATATGTTTCACTTCAGACAAGCAAAGATAAGGCATATATAATACACCACATTTACCTTATGTCAAGGCCCCTTCTGCTCCTGTTTTCACAGTGTGGGAGCTAGGAATGACTATATTGATTTTAGTTGCTCTCACATTCATGCTGAACAACTCGTTCTGGTCATTAATTTATGAGGCATTGGGAAATTTTGGTAACTTCTTAGCCTAAAAATTAAACCAAATGGAGCACTCAAACACCTGCCCTGACCAAATATCATAAACATATCCATATCTAACCGGAAGAGAAGACTATATCATGCTTGTACCTGCCTACCATGTTTTTAGTCAATTAATTAGTTGAATGATGCAAGCTGGTATACAATTAAAAACAAAAACAGCTAACATAAAATCTAAATACTATAATACAGGATGAAAACAAAGTAAGCAAATAAGTGGTGGCAATTCTTATATTCAAAACTTCCAACTCAGACTCAGAAAGCACTTTTACTGTCCAAATGCATCTGCTGATATGTCCCCCCCCCCGCTTCATCAAATTTGTTTATTCTCTAATTATTTTTCTCCCCTTTGTGAAGAACTTCTCAGTTATTCATACAGAGGAAGAGAACTATAAATGCAAACTATAAACACAAGTTGAACAAACTTCTCACATGTGTCTCTTGGGAAGCCATTCATACAGTTTTCTGTTTTGAACTGCCCAGGTATATCAAAAGCCATTGTTCAAATAGAACAGTGTTTTTCAGTCTCTGTAACTTTAAGCTGTGCAGACTTCAATTCCCAGAATTCCCCAGCCAGCCATGCCAACCATTCAATGTTACGATGGATTTTTAAAAAGCTACTTACTACCTTGAAATTGTATAACCTCTCTCTGCACTGACATGATCGCACTGACTTAGCAACCAGCTCGCATTTATGACTAATTTCAGCATCCCATGTGACCATGATTTACAATGTTTTTTTTTTGCCATTTTCTGACAATTTTTGTCAGTTTCCAGCATAAAATGCCCACTCAAAAGAATAGGTGTGTTTAATGACCATGTAATTCGCTTAACAACAGTGATTTGCTTAACGACCATCATGACTCACATTATGACCATAAAATGGATGTAAAATTGCGCTTAATCATGTGGTACCTCAACTTATGACTGCAATGACTTACAACCAAAATTTTGGTCCCAATCGTGGCCATAAGTCAAGGACATACAGGAAGACTCATTCTATAATATGGGTCTTTCTTAGGTCAGCCAGAAAGACTGGAGAAGTGGCAATTCTTCATGGAATCATAGTATTACATGAGAATCACCCAACTATGAGGAAAGGAACTGGACTATGTTGTGTATCAGTGTCAGAACGAGCTGCCTGCTATCCTTAAACCTGCTATGTGAAAAGGGCCAAGCCCCTCAAAAGCCCTTAGGGCAGCTAGAAATCAGCAACTGAAAGGAACTGTCTTTCTAGAACTAGAATTCTTTATTGGCCAAGTGTGATTGGACACACAAGGAATTTGACTTTGGTGTATATGCTCTCAGTGTACATAAAAAGACAAGATACATTCATCAAGAATCATAAGGTACAACACTTAATGATTGTCATAGACCTTTCTAAGACCACTTTACAAATTCCTAAAACAAGTAAAGTTTAAGACTTCTTTAGTCAGTATTGGGGGGGGGGAACAGTTAACAAAAACGGTTCTTTGTACTTTTGAGATGAGGATTTGCCCACATGTCTCATTCAAAGATTGCATATGTTTTTGGGCTTAGCAACAAGACACGAAGAGCTTTCCTTTCTTTGGGAGATTTCCTTTTCAATTTAACAAAATAGCATTAAACAACATTGGGTGTTTGCAATTGATTTTTTTCACCCACCAGGAACAATAGTGAAATACCAAAATCAATGTTAGCCTTTGTAAACACCTACTACTCCTGTCTGATTGTTTTATAGTGTTACATTAACAGCAGGGGGAGGAAGTCACCTAAACTTTCCACATTTTTTTTAAAGGCACCAAATAAAATATTATGGTCCTGCAAATAGTTATATGAATTCCTCAAGCAATTCACCTCCCAGCATCCTTCATATGCATAAAATAGTGTACCCTTAGTCTGTTAAAATCTAGGCTTTGGAATAGAAATAATTTTAGCCAAGCAATTTATAACAAAAGATGCAGATGATATCAGAGTTAAAGTTATTGATGGGTGAAACTTTCATTGTTATCTTGAAAACAACATGAGGAAAAACATGTATCCAAAGACGGTTGAACATTCAGTAATTAACACAGACTCCTTAAATGTGTTGAGAGTGGATTGATTGATCCTGATGAGTGGCAATGATATTCTCTAAAATTGAGAGGCCACAACCTCTAGCACAAAAAGTTTTTCCACAGGTGATAGTAATAAGAGAAAAGATGCTGGGAAATTGTCAAGGTAGCACTTGGGTTCTAAATGTAGACACAACTGTCCAGATCTTTAGAGACATATAGGAAGTACATTTTCAATGGTTCCAGGTATTTCTGCACATTGCTAAAGCCTATTTGGTAGTACACAAGAACAATGGGCTACTTATTTAAGTGTTCATGCAGCTCATCTATGCATCCATTTATTCACACACAGCCTATATGTACATAGTGCCCCTACACACAACACACACTTTTCCCTTTTATTTTCCCCTCCCCCTCTCTTTTTCTGTCTTATGAGCACCTGTGCACATACATATACAGCTCCATCATTATGTATCCTGAAGTAGAATTTGAGTTGCTAAAGGATCATTTGGGAGATTTTCAACCTTAACTCATTTTTATTTCCTCAGAACTCTAAAGAGGCCCTAGGAGTCATAACATCTGTTTGCTATGTCACTACAATTGGCTTTTATCGCTTTTTAAAAGAATGTTGAATTATTTTACCATCTGCTTTGTATTGAAATAATACAATGAATTGAAATAATCTGTTCTATTGATAACAAATGGAATCAACATGGAAAACAAAGGAGAAGAAATGGTTAGTACAAAATCAAGCAATTCTGATGGAATACATTATTATTTTATTATTATTTATTAAATTTGTATGCCGCCCAACTCCCAAGGGACTCTGGGCAGCTCACAACAATATAAAAAACTATTAAAAGAATAGTACATAATAAAACATAATAAAACATAATAAAAACAGTTAAAAACAGTTAAAAACTCATACACACCGTTTCATGGCCGGATCTCGCCAATTACAGAGGCGAGATCAACGGCCCCAAGCCTGCCGGAAGAGCCAGGTCTTCACCACTTTCCGGAAGGCCAACAGGGTGGGGGTGGTCCAGATCTCAGGAGGTGACTGGTTCCAGAGGGCCGGGGCAGCCACAGAGAAGGCCCTCCCCCATGGGCCCGCCAGCAGCGGGCCCGCCAGCCAGCACTGTTTAGCTGATGGGACCTGGAGGAGCCCAACCCTGTGGGATTTTACCGGTCGCTGGGAGCTATGTGGCAGAAGGCGGGCTCGAAGATAACCTGGTCCTGAGCCATATAGGGCTGTAAAGGTAATAACCAACACCTTGAATTGTGCCCGGAGACCAATAGGAAGCCAGTGCAGCTCGCGGAGTATAGGTGTAATATGGGTGTACCTAGGTGCACCCACGCGCAGCCGCATTCTGGACCAATTGTAGTCTCTGAACACTCTTCAAGGGTAGCCCCATGTAAAGCGCGTTGCAATAATACATGTTAAGTTGTTCAGAGAAAACTTTTAATTTCTTTTGTTTTAGAGCTTCCCATAAATGTATCTCGGGAAAGTTAAAAGAAAAAGGCTTTATCAGGTAAAGAGTGAATTCTGAATACAAAATACTTCATCACTTGTATGTATATATCTTGGGGTATATTCTGGAGCATAAATCATGATACTAAGGGAACATTGAGGCCTGTGCTTGTGCTCTCTTGGACATTCTTGACAACTTTTTGATAACTTCAGGTATTATTAAATTCTTTTCTGTTTCTTAGCTATAGATAGAAAAGTTCAGAAAAAGCAATGCAAACTCAACTTTTAGCCTTAAAACAGCTCTTCGTGTAGTTTCTTGCTATTTATTTTGTTGCTGTTGTTATTCAAATATCCAATTATTTCCAAGTCTTTGTGGTGTAGTGAACAATAGTTGATAAGGATTTTCTGCCTAATTTTTGCTTCAACTTTATATGTCTAAAACCCTTAATCTTAGATTATCCATTCCTACCAGTTTTTACTTCATATAGTCTAAAATTATTAGTAATTTTTGCTGTCCAAAGTATTATCAATAATTTGATAATTAAAGACACCACAACACCACAAATAAAAGACATTGAGTTTTTTTGTTCAGCCTTTAGGATGGTCCAGTTTTCTGGGCTGTATATTATCACTGAGAAAACCATGGGAATATGTACATAGTTTTCATGGTAGTCTTCTCTTCAGATTTAATATTTGATGTAGCTGCATTAAAAATTCTGGACCAAAAGAGAAAAAAAATGTAGGTGTTCTTTGGTGGTAATGATAATTGTGTTCAACAAATGTCTCTCTATAGTTACACATAAAGCTCTAAATAACATTTACTTTTTGTTCCAACGTTCATTAATCTATGTCATTACATAATATTACTCCAGCTTCTGTTGCTGCCACTACAGCTAAGCTGCAAGTATTTCTACTTCTCTTCCCTTTCTTCCTTATTCTCTGCAGCTTAAAATTAAAAGAAAAAACTAAACATGAATAGGCCATTTAGAGTACTGACATGATTGTTGAGACAGATAACCACAAACCTGGCAACAAATAAAATATTCTAACTAAATAACACCATTATTTGGCAATCAAATGAGAGAGGAAGTAGAAGAACTACTTGGTCTTGATGTTAATTGCAAAGGCAAGCTCAATTTTAGTATTCCTTTCTTATTTTAAGGTAAACTAATTATCATTATTCTAATGATAAAATATTTATTTACCAGGAATAGGATCAATCAGATTTATACTCGTGGAGATCTGAAAACGGCTGAAGGAAATGTTCAAAAAATTTTCAAATCTTCAGATTTTTTAGTTAAGCAAGAAATGTTACCTACCAATAGTTAATATATGATTTTTGGTTGTTGGAAACAGGGAGAGATTGATGGTTTTTATAAATGTTTATGGTCAAACCAGAGATAAAACAGATGTTTTGCATGGCTATTTTGCTAAACCTTTTTTAGTTTACAGATGGAATTTATGAAGGTGGCTATGGAGCCATTGGATGGAATTTTAATTCATTATGGGATCTGTCACTGGGCAGAAACAAATATTCCAATAAAAAGCATTCAAAGTTAGGAAACTTCCCATGTTTATATTAAGGCCTTGCTGATATGTGGAAAGAATTATGTTGTATCAAAAGAGAATGCACTTTTTTTCAACTTCCCATGGCCCATGTTTCTATTTGGATTATTTTTTTACTATCTTAGTCTATAATTAATTTAACTGAGACTTATTCTATATGTTCTTTTACAAAATCTGATCCATGACTTATAATGTCAATGGATTTTGGATAAGAAATGTTAAGCTAGCAGAAGGTGATTCTCTACTGCATTATTATTTTACTGATCCATGTGAGAACCATTGGGACAAGGATTTTCAGAAATGGTTTGCCATTGTGTGCTTCCTAAAAACTAAAAGTGAGTAACTCAAGCTCACCCATATGGCTTTGTGCTTAAGGTAGGATTAGAACTCATGATCTTCCAATTTATAGTCTAATTTCCATCAATCATTACACCAAAATGGCTCTCTAAAATACATGGATAAGAATGTTAAAGAAGTTTGAATATTCTATAGAAATTATACTTTGGAATTATGCAGTGCCTTACTATTAAATTGCCACTTGATCATTTGTATGATTTAGATAGAGAATACTTTTTAAAAAATATATAAAGAAGCCATGTTGTGAGGACATGAATTAAAATTGTTAGAATTTCAATTGAAACAATGTAATGTAATACCATTATAAGAGATTATGTGAGATCAATACATAAAGACCCAAATATAATGAATTTTTAATTTTGGGACTTTTTAAGTATGTCTCCATAGTTCAGTGTTGAGATGCTTTTTAAGTGATTGATTTTTTTAAAATGAAATTTTCTAGGATGTCTTAGATGAGGGATATCTATTTTAATTTCACTTAAATGTTTTAAATGAATTAATAAGCTAATTATTAAGTTGTTATGGAAAGATCAGACTCAAAATCATCTCTTTCAAATGAGTATGGGAGCTTTAACCTCCATGATTTTATATAACTGAATATATTTGTTAACCTGAATTTTGTATTGGAATGAAAATGACATTAAATGCATACTGTCATGAGCCCAACTGGAAAGCTATTATTTGGCACTTCTGTAACTTTAGCAAGTTCTTGGTTCCCAGTAGAATAGTCACTCCATTGTATTCCCAGCATTGAAGGTGGATAGGCATATTGGGATTGTATTGAGTAAGAAATTAAAATTTGACTTTTCTTTCCACAAAAGCTGTTTCTTTGAAAAACGTATATTTCTGTCAAGTACACAATAAAAATGGAATTATTATCCTTGATAAACTAACTTCCAAAACCTTTGAAAAATTACAAAAAGAATATTATTTGCAAAATCAGCTGAATGGCAATATATCCAAATAAAACATTTGTAATGTTCTGTGTTTGGATCAGATGCGTTGGCTGTCTCCAAGGCTCCTACAGTTTTAAATGTATTAAAGTATTTTTAGAGACTAAACTAACTATTCAGTTTTATTGCCAATTTAAAACTTCTAAAATACAGAAAAATTGGAATAGAAAATTGGTCTCATGCTTCAAAAAATGTAAAATACATTTCTTATTATCTCAAAATGGAAGCGAATTTGTCAAAAAAATATTTGGGAAAGGTGTTATGGAACCTCTCAACAGATTTTCCAAAAGGTTAGTTGTCTGCCTTCTTATGTTAGAGATGCCATAAATTTGAAGTCACGATAATACTTTCGCTTTGGTTATGCCCTTTGGTTAGGTCCTATTGGTTGAATTACATACAAATATAATAAATCTAAATCTACTATGGTGAACCAAGATCTTGGAAGGAAGTTAAGATTTAAAATGCTAATACGCTGTTAAATTATATTCCACAAATAAAATCTGCTTATATATAAAAAACTTTAGATCAACTGTGTCCTGGATTGTTATTAAATATATCCACATGTGTTCCTGGAAAGAGAGTTACTAGATGCCAAAGTTTGACTTAATGAAATATGTCAAGTCTCAGCCTTTGAACTGGCTCCTTTTAATGTAAAAGAAAGACTGGACAGTAGAATGCCTGTGATGAAATTTTTATTTATCATTTTAAAAAGTGACATTTATTTATTTATTTATTTATTTCATTTCATTTCATTTCATTTCATTTCATTTCATTTATTTCATTTCATTTATTTCATTTCATTTCATTTATTATTTTTACAAATAATTTGAGGCAGGAAACATATCCAAAACACCTTCCTCCTTCTATTTTCCCACAACAACAATCCTTTGAGGTAGGTTGGGCTGAGAGAGAGAGTGACAGGCCCAAGTTACTCAACTGGCTTTCATGGATAAAATGGGACCTCATAGTCATTTTCAGTTGCTCTTACCTATTGTTGTATTTCAGCTTATGTTTGTTTGGTTTATTTATCTTGTATTTTTATTTGTATTCACATTGTTTTTTATTCCATTTCCTGTTGCATAAAGCAATATTTTGAATAAAGTTAGGTAAGACATGGAGAGATACAAAGAAATTCAGTGAAATTTTCATGAGATTTCTCTCCAAATTAAGGAATTCTTCACATGTATTTTTTTCTCTGTTCTTTATTTTTGTCTTTGCCTCTATTTTTCTATCTGCCTGGAATCACAACACTTTTTTAAAAGTGGCAATGATCAACCTGGAAAAACTAAAAAAGTGTGAAAATTGGTCCAAGTAAGACAAAATAATTTTCTTCTGATTAGCACATCGCATGGAGAACAAACATATATGTGCTGTTACCACATATAATTCATGCTGTACTTCTATGTTCATAGATTTGACTGTTGTTGCTTTCAGGCTTGCTGTATAAAATATAAAACACACTCCACAAAAACAGATCTTTCCAGTTCAGAATTTTAATTTATTTATTGTCATTTCAGAACATAGTCCATATAAGAGACGTGATGGCACAGTGGTTAGAATGCAGTATTGCAGGCTAACTCTTCCCACTGCCAGGAGTTCGATCCTGACTGGTGGATCCTGAGTTGACTCAGCCTTCCATCCAGGGGTGAAATGCTACCGGTTCGGCCCGGTTCGGGTGTACCGGTAGTGGCGGCTGCTGGTGGTTCGGAGAACCAGTAGCGGCAGCAGCGCGAGGCTCCGCCCACCCACCCAGATGTCGCCATTTTCTTGTTTTTAACCCTCTGCGCATGTGCAAAGCGTTCTGTGCATGCGCAGAGAGTAAAAAAGCACATGTGTGAGCGGAGCGAGGGTGAAAAAGCACACGCGCGCAAAGCGCACGCTTCCGAACTGGTAGGGAAGGTAAGTAGATTTCACCGCTGCTTCCATCCTTTCGAGGTTGGTAAAACGAGGACCCAGATTGTTTGGAGCAATATGCTTATATTGTAAACCACTCAGAGAGTGCTGTAAAGCACTATGAAGCTGTATATACTGTAAGTCTAAGTGCTATTGTTATTGCTATAAATGTGTTTGGTTGTTTTAAAGGAAATTCTGAAAAGTTCATTCTAAAAGACCATTGCCCAGTTGTCAAACATGGGCTTTTACATTTTCTGACATAATTAGGTATGCCTGGAGAACTGGTTTGTTTGGCAACAGTTTTCCAGGGCTTCAGATTTTTTTATGGTGTCATTTTTGCTTTTAATCAAAACATGGACATTTTAACAGTCATGCTGCTTATTCTGTAAACCACTGAGAGTCATCTGACTGACATAGTGTAAGTTTAACAAAAATCCCAATAAAGTCAATATACTGATATATGGTTTTATTCAATATAATTTAAGAATTCAGTTTTATGATACTGTGTCAAGTTATGAGGCATAGGAGAAGTCACTGAATCGCTTATTTTTTCAGCTTCTGCCCCATTCCTGCATCAACGGTGAACACACTTTTTGCAACACAACATGTGCGTATTTCATTCTCAATTCTAATGTATGAACTTGGGCATGCACTTTTCAAGCTATGCCAGTATTTAATTTCCTGCTGCTCTGTATGATGAGTCTTTATGGGTATTCATTCCACTATATGTACCTTTCTTTTGTGTACTTTCCCCTATGCATGCATTTTGCAAACATTTTTAATTGTGAGCAGCCTTACAAAATTTGTAAAATGTGTAGGATTTTCCATACAAAATTCAGATAAATTTTCAGGAAAAGGCAAAAAAGGAAAACATCTCATTAAATTTTATTGAACGAGTCACACACCATCTCTCCATGCTACCTGAAAAATACTATGGAAAATTATGTCTTTATACTAAAATCATTTCTTTTACTGGCACACTGATTAATAATGGAAGTGAACTGATATCCCTCCATACCTTTCTTCATATGTAAAAATTTGGGTTAGAGTCACAATCCTTACAATACAAATAATAAATTAAACTCTTTAAAATCCAGACTTTGGGGCACTATTTTGTCCTTTTCTACCATGACGCATAATTTCTATTTAGATACTCTGGTGACTTAAATCATTTCTTTTATAATGAGGTGCAAAAGTTTCTTAACTATTTATTATAAGAAAGTTTTGTTCCAGGCTGACTCAGAAGGCACCGCATGAGTAAGAACTGCATTTAGTAAAAGTTTAATTGGTCTTTATATAAAAGAAATGATACTTGTCACTGATGACCACTAATCTACTGAAAATGTTCATTGGAGGTTTTCTTTTTGTCTGTTTTGGCAAATTCTTCTCTAACAAAAAAAAAAAACTTTTTAAAGATAGTGCTTCACTTTTTTCCCACATTCTTCTGATGATGGTTAACAAATACTGCCATCATGTGGTAAAAATAAAATAAAATTCTTTGTGGTTTGTTTCAGAATCTGATGGTAAAGTTTCTGTGAAAGAAAATAGCAAAATCACAAAATGTGAGATATTTATTGATAATATATCAAGGTAATATTTATCATACATATAAGTATAATCATTTTAAGTGAACATTATTTTTCTCCCAATAAGTTTTATTTATTTTTTGGTCTTTTACATCTCATATCATGAGCGTTTGCTTTCTGAGTTTCATACATCCATATAATAGTCTTAACAATAATTTTTTAAAATAGTTACAATTCATTATCATTTCATTTTTGATACATCTCTCACATTTCTTTTCATCTTAATATCTATCTTTTAGTCTTTTTCCCCTCTTGTTTTATTTCTATTTTAATCGTCTTTTCTTTCCCCTTTTTCTACTCTTCTCCTTCCTTTCCAACAGTCAAAGATGTGGTCTTTTCCCACTTTGTACATTTCTAATATACATACATTTCTAATTTTAAAATATTTTACTTCACTTCTCCATATCATTCTTACTCTTTAATACAAGCTAATTTTATCTTCTTGAAAGTTAATTCTATCACTTTATCACCTATCTAACAATCATTTCAACACTAATTTTTATCTTTTATATCCCATACAAAACACATTTCAAAATTACCAATTTTCAATTTTCATATTTTCTCATACATATATTTAATACAAATTATTTTTTCCACATAATAGCTCTTCTATATTCATATCTTATATTCAAAAGTGTTATTTTTTTCTTGTCACCACAAAAAGTTTATTCAAAATTATTTAATTCTATACTAATTTAACATACATATTCTTATTCTTTTTTATCCCTTATCTTTTACCCTGTTCCATGTTTTTAATCCTCTTTTCTTTCTCTTTTTTGGTTACCTCCCCCAAATTTCTTTCAGCTCTTTCATTTCTATTCTTAAATCCATTTTTTTACTATACTCTCTATCTTTCTCTCCTCTCTTTTTCCCCCTTTGTTGTTTTATTTTGCTTTCATCTTTTCTAGCTTTGTCTTCTTTTCCCTTTCTGGTTTTCTTTTTCTCCCTTATCTTTTCCCTGCCATCTATAATCTTCCCCTTCCGTTCCAATCCCTTTTTCATCCTCGGTGTTTCCATCATCCCTTTGTTGTATTTTCTTTCTTGTTTTTTTTTTCCAGTTCCTCTGTTTCTTCCACTCTTCCAGGGTCCTCCATAGTTCCTCATTTATCCGTTCTACACTTGTTATTCTTTGTATTATATTCTCCAGTTTTAATTCTATGCAGTCCATATCTTTTAATATTTCTTTCATTCCCATACGCT
Source organism: Thermophis baileyi (assembly GCA_003457575.1). Classification (NCBI taxonomy): domain Eukaryota; kingdom Metazoa; phylum Chordata; class Lepidosauria; order Squamata; family Dipsadidae; genus Thermophis; species Thermophis baileyi. Next base: position 3,362,679 of record QLTV01004097.1, read on the forward strand.
GTTCATTTATAATGTCTTTAATATCCTGATGTATCCATTCCATATCTCTATTTCCACTTGTTATCATTTTTATAATCCAACCAAATTTCAAAAGAAAAAACTTGGAGCTTTGCCACCTCTTTTCCTGCGTTTAGTTGCTTTTTTTTTAATCAGCAAAAACAAAAGTTCCGAGTGCTGCACCCTTCTTTCTTTCTTTAAAATGGCGCTTGTGACTCACGTCAATATTATTCCTCTTTGTTGTTCTGCACTTTCAATTTCATTAAATCCAATATGTAGATAAGTATTTAATAATCCATTTCGCTTTAATAAGGTAGAGACAACTTTCAGTTCAAATGTCAATATTTTTTCTTTAAAACAAAGTATCTTTCCAAAACCACATCTTCTTTTAAAACTACCAACAAAACTTTTTTTTTCACCTAGTTCCCAAACGTTTTCTTCAGATTTTTAGTATGCTTGTCCCGCCGCTAACATTTAGCTTCCATATTTTTACCCCCTCGTATTTTTGGGGGTCATTTTTTTTAAAAAGCAACAATCCTTTTTAGCCCAGATCGCAAACCACTCACTTTTCCCTCCTGCTCAGTCTTGCTGTTTCTGGTCTTCCTTTGGCTTTGTGGCTGCCTCTGCTCCACGTCGTCGGCTAGGGGCTTTCCAGTTCAGGGAGGGGAGATGCGGCACCCCTCTACCTTCCCCCTTCGCTTCTCCGGTGGGGCTTAGATCCCAATCCGGGACCCTCGGGTGTGGGAGTATTTGGAGCCGGCCGCAGAGCTCGCGGTCCAGCTTCCGATGTCACCAAAGGAGAAACCGGATGTCCCAAGTGAACATTATTAAGGCATATAATATCTACATTAAAATCTTTTATAAACATTATAATCTATACTATAGATATGTGATAGCTAACCTTTTCCAGACCAAGTGCCCAAAGCGTGCGTGTGCATGCACGAATATGCGCGCCCGAACCCCCAAAATGCAATGCTTGCATGGCCCCCATGCATGCACCCCACCTCCACGCATGCACATACACCCCCCTGCACGTGCCCTGCACGTGCCCTGCACATGCCCCACCCCCATGCATACATGGCAGAGACCCGATGACCAGCTGGCCATTGGGAGGTGCACATGCATGCACAGTGGAGCTGAACTGGGACGACGGCTCGCGTGCCCACAGAGAGGGCCATAGGTTCACCATCATGGCTGTAGATTATATTAGGAGATTATACTTATCTTTAGCTCCCATTCCTTAGGGCAATATTTTTAAAAAAAGCTAATTACAACATGAAGCGTTTATGTAGTCCATGAACAGTATAGAAGCAGTTTTCCTCACTGTTTTCTCTCTCCCTTTCTCCATAAAGCATTAAGCTTTTTTGCACTGGATCAAAGCAAACATGTTTGCCGTAAAATGTGTTTTTATAGATACAAAGTGTATATGTATATATGTATGTATATGTATATGTATGTATATGTATATACGGTATATATGGTTTTTTTAAAAAAATATTATAATTGGCTTTTATATCTCTTCTAGCTGGATTTAAAAAAACAGAAAAAAAACACCAGAGGTCTCTAAACTGACATCCAAATACATGTAAATGATGTGGATAAATTAAAAACTGGAAACAATAACTCCTTTTTTTCCTATCTGTTACTAGTTAGTAACAGTAAGCAATTGTGCTTTCTTTTTGTTTGAAAAATGGCCACTATTTTCATTGCAATTTGTGTTCAGCAGAGCTGTTTGGAACATTGGCAATAAATTTGACTGAGAGCTCATTTTATACAGAATTTTGAATAGTTATTATTTATTCAAAGCTTTAGAAAAAGCATAAATAGACAAACCCACACATAAATGTATCTGGGAAGAATAATAACAGCACACATGGTAATTTGTTTTTACCATCATCAGTTAAGCATCTCCTGCCAAATTCCTCAAACTTTTAATTTTAGTGTTGTTAGATACTTGGCTTGTCATGTACCTAAGATACAGGGGTGGGTTCTAATTTACCTCACCGCTGGTTTGCTTCCTCCCATGCCACACGGCCGCGTGTGCGCATGCGCAGTGCAGAAAACCCAGCTTCGGCGCATGCGCAGAGGCAAAAAACAGAGAGACCCGATTTGTGGGCATGGCCAGCCGGCTATCGCTCTCGGTTCGGCAAGCGGGGGGAAATTCCTGCTACCAGTTCTATAGATCCAGTCCGAACCGGGAGCAACCCACCTCTGCTAAGATATGACAATTGAATACTGTAACTAGTATAGACTGTAAATGATCATAAGTCTTACATTTGTGATTAGCTTTCATGCCCGGCAATAATGCATGGGTACTACTGTACTTGAGAATTTTGGTTCAAAGAGTAGTTAGGAAGTTATATTCTTGAGAATGTTTGTTTATTTATTTATTTATTTATTTATTTATTTATTTATTTATTTATTTATTTATTTATTTATTTATTTATTTATTTATTTATTTATTTATTTATTTATTTATTTATTTATTTATATTTATTTATATTTATTTATATTTATTTATATATTTATTTATTTATTTATTTATTTATTTATTTATTTATTTATTTATTTATTTATTTATTTATTTATATTTATTTATATTTATTTATATATTTATTTATTTATTTATTTATTTATTTATTTATTTATTTATTTATTTATTTATTTATTTGTTTGCCTCCCATCTCACTGTCCAGTAACTTTGAGTGGCTTACAATGTCATAACACATCAGTATAAAACAATTAGGACATTAAGAATATTAAAAACATTCAACATTAAAAAAACATTAAAAGTTATCAAAAAGCTAGATAAGAAAGGAACTAATACATAAACAGGAAGAGGTGGGATCTTCTTCTTAGTCTACTAACCAGATTTTCAGGCTTTTTTGGGAGGCCAAGAAGTTGGGGGTAGATCTCACCTTGACGGGCAGGATGTTTCAGAGGGAGCCACAGCAGAAAAGGCCTCACCTGTCTGCAAGGACTATAAATCCTTCCATTCCCCACCATCCAGTCAGAGCTGAAGAAGCTTCTTGGATGAGAAGTGAAATGTCTTCAAAGAAAAACAAGAAAGTCCAGTTGCCTTTTGAAAAAGCATTTCTAACATGATAAATGCTCAGTTTAGATGAGGATTTTTGATCCTCAAGGTACAATAAAAAATAAATTAATAGGGATCTTTCAGTCTGATCCTTAATGAAGCCTATAAAATGATGGGTTATTTATTGAAACAACAATATATGAAAACTTGTAATAAATCCTCTGAGAAACAGAAAACATTAAATTCAGATGGCAGACAGTAGAATCAATTCCTAACAATAAATGAGATCAATTGAAACAGCATTCTTCCTTCTTCTTTGACTCATAGTTTTCATTCGAGTCTTTTATAACAATTACTGTTCCGTACTGGGGGGATTATGCTAAGACTGTTTGTGTGGCTAAATGATGTGGAGCTGTTATTCCTAAGAAGTCAATACTATTTGTCTTCTTGACAGCATTTATCAGGGGAAAAAAATCCTATCCAGTTGATAGTATTTTTAATTCTACTTCTTACTACAATTTTTTTTTAAAAAAAAAATAAGGTATAGCCAATGTTTTACAAAGAGATTATTTTCTCTTTGATTTAACAGAATAACAGAACAGAGTTGGAAGAAACCTTGGAAGTCTTCTAGTCAATCTCCTGCTCAAGCAGGAAACCCTACCATTTCAGACAAATGGTTGTCCAGTCTCTTCTTAAAAGCCTCCAATGATGGAGCAGATATCACTTCTGAAGGCAAGCTGTTCCACTGGTTTATTGTTCTCTCTGTCAGTGTTTATTGCTTGCCTTGTTTGCTATCATACTCTGTAGTTTTGACATGAGTTGAAACACTCTGAAAAGAATAAATTAAAATCAGAAAATTAAAAGGATTGAGGTTTTAGCATCTAAATATTATTAGAACTAAAATTATCTTACTTCTGATTTCTAGAATATAGTAGCCATTAGAAGAATTTTATGTGGTGGCTGTTTTAAATCAGTTTTACTCATCCTGATACCTTCCAGATAGATTGGACCAAAAAAGGTTCTTCCATGTGACAGTAGTAAAAGGCTGTTCCCCAGGGTGGGAGCTGACAGAAGGTTCTGTTGCCCACATTTCAATCCCCAATTTACCTCAGCAACAAAGCAGAGTTGGGACCAGATGTGTGCAGAAGAAAAAAAAGCGTAGGGAACAGTGGTGGGATTCAAAAAATTTAACAACCGGTTCTCTGCCCTAATGATTTCTTCCAACAACCAGTTCACCAATCTGCTCAGAAAGTTAACAACCGGTTCTCCCGAAGTGGTGCGAACTGGCTGAATCCCACCACTGGGAACACCTCCTACAGTACCTGTAACTGGCAGAAAAGTCTCAGAGTTATTGTTCAGTGGAATCAAGAGTATTGATACCAGAGGAGACATTCTCTGTTCCTTCTCTCCCCTTCTCCTATCATCAGTGCCAAGAAGTGCAAGAGAGAAAAGAGTGCTTTTCCTTCCCCGTCACTTTACTTTTTCTTTTTTAACATATGCTTTATTAAATTTCTACAAAAATTAAAATATCAAAAAGAAACAAAATTATTTAAAGGGAAAAAGACAGAGGAAGGGAAGATATGAAGGAATAAAACAAAAATAAAAAAAATAAAAGCTTCCAATTTTATTTGATAGTTACAAATATAAAATGCATTAACCTTTTGAACTAAAACTCAATTATATCCAGTATTTCTATAATCATAAAAATTTCTAATTCTCAAATCCCAACATTAATGGAGCATTTCTTTCATATTTTAGCAAAAACATGATTTCCATGTAGAAACAAAGTTAGATAAAGTCTTTTTCTTTAATATAAGCAGTGAATTTTGCCATCTTAGCCAGTTCCATTAGTTTTAATATCCATTATTCCATTGTGGAATAATCTCACTAACTCTGTGCATTTCTGCAGTCTCCTGCAATTATCATATATAGAACCAAAGTTCCATATTTTTCTCCAAATGCTTATCCTTCAAATCTAAAAAAACCCCCACCTCTGGTTTCAATTGTACATTTGTTTTAAGAATTCTCTGAATAAAAGTACATATTTGACCCCAATCATAATTGGCCTTCTTACAAGTTCACCAAAAGTGATGAAAGATACCTTCAGAGTGATTACATTTCCAACATACGTTTGACACACCGTTATGCATGTTTGACAATTTATCGGGTTTTAAATAGCAATGAAACTTCATCTTGTAGAAATTATTTTTCAAATTACAACTCAACGTGAATTTCAGCCACTTACTCTACATATTCTCTCACTGATCTAGCATTATATTATATCAATAATACCCATTGAATCGCACAGTCTTTAACATATTCGTCTTGCATATTTATTTTCAATAAAAGTCTGTACATCTTGGCAACGACATGCTCGTCATTATTCTACAAATCCAGTTCAACTTCAGTTTTCTCATTTGAAAACCAAAATTCTTCTTATCCAATTTAAATGTATCTAATAATTGAACATGGAGGGAGGGAGAAGGAAATGGGTCTTTTAACAGCTCTCCAGTCCCATGAACAGCCATGTTTCCAGTAGCTTTCAGTTGTTGGGAAAAGGCATTTTTCATAAAAAAAAAAAAATTAGGGTGGCAAAACTCTAATAGTCTGTTTCTAGCTTCATTCATACACCAGAGCCTATTAGCCGTTGAAGTAGACAGGTTAGGAAACAGATACTGCAAGGATTACAGGACTGGGTTTTTTTAATTGTTACAGAGTATAATAACAGAATCTTGAAAGCTTGTCAGAGTTTCTGCCTGGCCCCTCTTGTAGAATCAAGGCAGATTTCTTTTGAGTTTCTTTCTCACAATTTCCACTTTCCTATGATTGATTAGTCATTCTTCATTTAATGATTTATCTATGCTAGTGTGACTTGTATATCACTTTACAAAGCCATTATTCCAGATGCTATTTCACTTTCATTTTTAGTATTCCAATATCTAGTAATTAGTACAACTTCCTTGTTGTTGCTGCTCAGCTTCCACTTCCTTTACCTTTGTGGATGGAATCTAGATTTGGATCACTGTGTGATTGATCAGCTTGCCTTCGATTCAGGATGGAATTATTTTATATGTTGTATCTAAGTACTGATTTTGGCACACTTTAAAAATGATAATGGCTACTTCATTTTCTCCATGATTTTCTTGTTGGTAAGTCTTCTGGCAGCCAGCCAGCCAGCCAGCCAGCCAGCCAGCCTGCCTGCCTGCCTGCCTGCCTGCCTATCTATCTATCTATCTATCTATCTATCTATCTATCTATCTATCTATCTATCTATCTATCTATCTATCTATCTATCTATCTA
>QLTV01004097.1:3383008-3394082 GCA_003457575.1 Thermophis baileyi
TCTCTTTTTGTATGCTAATTTGTTTGAGAGACATTTCTCGGAAACTATGTTGCAGAGAACGTAATTCCTTCTGTATTTTGGCATATTCGCCACCAGATGGCATTGCAACAATAACTGTCTCCTTTGATCGACCTGATGCAACATCCTCTAAAAGGAGTGGTCTTAGGTCTGATGAAGAAGGCAACATGGATGCCTCTTGAGGAACACTATATTCCCTTTTTACTGGCCCCAGTGTAGAAACATATTGCTTTGCCTTATACAGCGTCTCTTCCATAATACTAATTTGCTCATAATAGCTGCTTATAGCTTCATCTCATGCTGTTAATAAAGGGGGTGAAATACTTTTACTTCTTTCACTTAAGAATATCTGCGCTGCCCGTAATAAATTAAGCTCTGTTCCAACTCCCCCGGATTCCTCAGAAGCCTTTTGGGTGCTTGTGCTTGGAACTTGAACCACTGACCTGAATAAATCTTCTTCTTGACATCCACTCTCAGATTCGGGCGAGGTGAAACTTTCAAAAGTCCGATGTTTCTTCTTTTTCTTTCTTTTGGTCATTCTTGCAGTGATTAATCAGCGTTCCTCAGTTGCTAATAAATCTGGCTAAGAAACCTGGCCGGCTATCTGAGAAGGACGAGCGAGGAAACATCAGAGCAATAAAGATAACCATCCGCTGCTACCATGTTGCGGAGATAAATTAATTAGAGGTGACATGAATCATGTTTCCCTGCTCTCAACCCTCAAGAATAAGACCGGAGTCCAGGAAAGAATAAAAGTAATATATTTGCATAACGAAAATAAGAACACATAAGTCTGTGTCTACATGGTGAAGAACAAAGAGAACAAAGAAAGATTAACACATGCGCAGTACAGGTATCACATGAGGACTTTCATATCAGTGTACAATGTCATTTCAGAATAAGAGTCCTGCTGACAAATTAAAAATGAACATAGTGACAATTTGAACCGCCGAACTGCAGCTAGCAGTCAGCTGAAGTAGCCTGCAGTGCTGCACTCTAACCACTGCGCCACCTCGGACATAGTCTTAGCTGTCATTGTTGCTTTTATAATAGTGGCCAACATCTTTATTTTTTTCTCTCCAACCTATTATATGTCCCAATAGCAAGTTGCCTTTGGTAGACACATCTCCAACTCTTCTGTGGAATATAGATTGACAGATTAATAGAGTTGGAAGGGACCTTGTAGGAGTCCCTACACCATTTCTGACAAATGGCAGTCCAATCTCCTCTTGAAAGTCTCAAGTGTTGGAGCTCTCACAACCTCCGAAGGCAAGCTGTTCCACTGATTGATCGCTCTCACTGTCAGAAAGTTTCTCCTTATCTCCAGGTTGAATCTCTCCTTGGTCAGTTTCCATCCATTATTCCTTGTCTGGCCTTCTGGTGCCTTGGAAAACAGCGTGACCCCCTCCTCTCTGTGGTAGCCCCTCAAGTATTGGAACACTGCTATCATGTCTCCCCTGGTTCTTCTCTTCGCTAGACTAGCCATGCAACCGCTCTTCGTATGTTATAGTTTCCAGACCCCTAATCATCCTGGTTGCTCTCCTCAATATGGCAATGCTGCTGCTCCCTTGCTTCTCCTGTGGTCTTTTTCTATCCTAGCTGCCATGGTAGTATTAGGTTTCTCTATTTCTTGCTCTGGTAGATCTGTAATAACAGCAGGTAATAAATATATTGTTGTCTATGAATATTCTCAATCATCCAGGTCATGGTTGTTCCAAAAGCGCTTTTTCCAAAGGGCAACTGGACTTTCTTGGGGTTTTTTTCTTTGAAATTTTTTCACTTTTAATCCAAGAAGCTTCTTCAGTTCTATATATACTGTATGTATCATTGGAATAAAGCCAAGGAATAGTAGAGATGGTCCTGAGGTAGCAATACATATATTTGATCTTTGTGTGTTTTCATACACACAATTAAAGCTGGCTTCTCTGTCTTTTGTGTTACTTGAGCATTAGCTGTCCATGCATCATAACAAAAGAAACTTAAACATGGCTCTTTAATGAGAAGGTTACAAAGCCATGGATAGAAATGTCTAAGACAAAGATGAGGAGCTTCAAATATTGTTAGACTTTAGTTCCTAGCAGAACCGAGAGAATATATTTATTAGTCAGGGAAGATGGCAGTTATATTCTAATAATTTCCTAATGGAAATCTTGACTAGGAACAAGCAGTTTTCTGCTTTAAATATACAATGTGCTACTAGAGCTGTCAAATTTTAGTTTTTTCTTTATGTTGCTCAAATGCCTATACTATTATTTGTAAGAAGATTTTATAAAACTATAGATTGCAGTTCTCTATCTGATCACTTTTTTTCTCCAGTAGAGGGTATTATAGCCGTAAGAATAAAAAAAAAGCAGAACTGTCCTTTTGAAGAGAGGTTGACTAATTGTCATTTCCAAGTGAAATGCAAGGTCCTAAAGCCAGGAATTGCAAGAGAGAAGGAAATGACTCTGCTCACTATTTCTTTTTAAATAGGACTGAAAAGCAAATCAGAATCAGCAGTGATGCTATTCTGTTATGAAATAAGAACTTCACATTTGCAAATGGGCACTTCTAACAAACGGTTATTCCTGAGTAACCTTCCTGAGCTAGGCTATTCCAGAAGTGTTAAAATTATGGACATTTCCACAGTCAGGAAAGCTGGCTGAAGAAGAAAGCAGTGAGGCAGAACACAACTTGAGAGTTAGAATTTAAAAAAAAACCTGATTGCTGGTTAACTGTAAGGAAGCTGTTAGTATAAAAGTTAATGGAAATGACTGGATGGAATAAAGTATTTTGAGATGTTTAATTTTTATAGTTCAATTTTAGCCCTTTTATAGTTTTGATATGTAATCTTAAATTAACATTGGTAATCATTCCTTTCACAGATAGTTTCAAACAAACACACAGTTCTCATGACTGGATGACACAATGTTGTAAGGGATGCACTTAAACTCATATTTTGTTCACAAGCAGATTCTGCATAAGTATTTTTCTCCTCATACCAAACTATAATCTGCATTGTATAAAGATTTCTTTTTAAAAAGCTAATTAAACAGATGAGTGCTCCACTTAACAAGGATTAAACTAGATGATCTTTCTTTCTCTTTCTTTCTTTCTTTCTTTCTTTCTTTCTTTCTTTCTTTCTTTCTTTCTTTCTTTTTCTTTTTCTTTTTCTTTTTCTTCCTTCCTTCCTTCCTTCCTTCCTTCCTTTTTCTTTCTTTCTTTCTTTCTTTCTTTCTTTCTTTCTTTCTTTCTTTCTTTCTTTTTCTTTCAGATTATACATTCATGATTCAAAAAATGAAATTCTGCAAACGAAAGTCAAGATTGTTATAATACAGTTATGTTTTCTTTTCAGACTGGATAGAGAATAAAATGATTCTGGTGAATGATGTAAATTGCAGGTTTAAAAGAGAGGTCAGAGGGAAGTAAGGGCTATGTCCACAAGTTTTTTTTAAAATCTGTCTCTCAGCAGACCATGGTCAGCAAGCTATGATATTTCACCTCTTGTCTTGTTATATTCTAGTATCCAAGAAGAAAAACTGAACTAGAAATGAATTTCCATCCAGTTGTATACCATCCTGATTCCTAGCAGTAAATCCTGTTGAACTCAACCAAAATTATTCTTTAATAAGTGCAAGTATGAATATTTTCTACAATTAAATTATATCATAATGATATTCAAGATAGTTGCACAGCACGCTAAAACTTTATAATTTGTCAGAAAGGTCAGGTTAGATAAATATATAAAGTTATTCCTTATACCAAATCTGCTTTATGCTCTTGTGAACAATACTGTTATAAAAAAATATCCTTCAAACCAAATAATGTACCAGGTATTTGACATTTTTAGTATAAAAAGGAGACAGGTACAACTTGATTAAGAATTGTACATGAATGATTGGAATATAAAATATGAATATTTGAATTTGTCTTGTACAGTGAAATGTGGTGTCATGAAATGAATACATTTAATGGAAAGCTGAAGGAGGAAAGAGAAAATCCATCACATAGCACATCCTATTTCATATTATGAAATCTGCTTTAATACTGTGTTAAATTATCCAGAACCTACTAGACCCACTGTTTGAAATGTTGAAACACCTCATTCTCTCAAGGACTTGGCTGGCTGCTTGAAGAGCATGGCTGCTTTATTTTAGGGACTACCTAAATTTACTTACTACCTTTATTTACCATCAGGAAGTGTGCTGGCAATTATTACCATAGTTTATATTAGTTAGCTGTTTTGAACCATTCACAACTTAGAGGAGTGTTCCTGATAGGTATTATCAAAGTAAACAGAGGACTGGGTTGAAATCAGGAGCAGGAGAGAGGAGAGGGAAGGGTTACATTATTGTCTGTCTGCCTAGCTTTCATCTAAAACTTTTAAACAATGCTTTCCTTTCCTTCCCCTTAACTTTTAAAAACAATCCACATCTGTGCTTCTTGATAACAGCTTTTTTTTTTTAAACAAGTATAGTTCCAGAAATGATTAGGGAACTGTATAGCATGGTAAGGTTTTGGCCTAGTATGAATCCTGTGAACCTTTGCATAGCATGGCATAGCATCTTCTGTAAATCTGATGTTGCCTACATTTCAGAAGTAGCAGTATTGTGCTTGGTATCTTATAATGAGGAGAGACAACAAGGGAAGGATTTCTAAGCTTGGATCTTGGCCATAGGGGAAAACTACTGTAGATTATTTCTTCTGATTCAGCAGATATTTTCTTTTAACCCTGTTCTTGTAATCGGAGATACTAAAGGTTGCGTCTGGTACTCACTACTTGAAAAAGCATGCCTTCAAATGTCTGAATTCTATGTTGATGTCAATCAGCTGTTTAATTCTTTAACTTGGTCAGAACTTCAGCTGATAGGCTGAGGATTTCACAGCACATTGTCCACTGCACCAATAGCCATTATTTTCTCAGCTATCATTGATTGACAGATTGCATCATCAACATCACTTTCTACATCGTACAGACATATGGCAAAATGGAAGCCACTGTTCTTATATGAATGGCAACCAGAACTCCTACAGATTTTCCACAGAGCGATTGTTTTATCTCCTGATGTCATGAAAATGACTTCAGTGAATGTCAGCCTTATGCATAGCAGTAGCTTTTTAAGGGAGTAGTCCAAACTGCCACAACTTTTTAAAGAGCAAAGAACACATGGCTTCTGTCACCATCACAATTTAATTTCATCTCTTGATTCCCCAACAGAAAATATGTAGTTTTATTAAATTCTTAGCATTCCAGTTTTTAATAAATTGGTATGTTTTACGAAATGTTGAAAACTATAGGAATTATTTGCAAAGTATTATTAAAGTATTTTCCAGCTCCTTTTTATTTCAATTGAAAATGTTTATTCATCATTAAAAGAATTCTCCTACATACAGGGGTGGGTTCCTCCCGGTTCGGACTGGATCGCCCGAACCGTTAGCGACCCGCTGGTGATGTCATGGATCTGGTTCGGTCGGTGCCAGTCCGTGGGCGCCGCCATCCTTTTTTGGGAATTTTTAGTGAATTTGTTTTACTGTGTGGAAGGTTTGTCCTGTTCTGCGGCTTGAAAAAGGGCCCTCCCGCCCGCCCCTGCGTTTAAACTAACCTTTATTCCTTCGCCAGAAGCACAGCTGATCAGCTCCTCAGCTGTGTTTCGGGCTGATTGAAGCTACTGAGCATGTGCGGAAGCCAAATTGCCCGAGGGAACGCGCGCGCGCGCGAGCAGAGGGAGCGCGCACGCGCAAAACATCGCGATGCGAACCGGTGGGGAAGGTAAATGGAACCCACCCCTGCCTACATACTGTATACACAAATGAAAGACCACCAGCAGAATGACTTCATTGTGTCATTTTGACCAGCTTCAAAGCTTCCAGAACAAAACATCTTCAGATAGACTCAGAAAAAGCAGCAGGATGTGGTCAGGTGGATCTAACAGGGAGGAAAGTTCCACAAGCTAGATCACATAAGGGAAGAACATCCACATTTAGTAATATGGTTCTTCTACATTACCAAATACTGTAGCCCAGATTTTGGCAGAAGATTAATAAGATCTTCACCAATATATTTCTGAAGGCAAATGAGGATGAGATAGTAAGAACCAACCCTTAAAAGAGTGTTGTTTTTGTGGTTGTTGTTTAAAGCAGAGAGCTGAGCACTTTGATTTGAGCTTGAGACTAGACTATGAGGCCTGTGGAGCTGGAATAACACACCTTTACCCTACATTCCTAAGTGGTTTAATCTGGAATATAATTTTCTGAATTTTCTAAAATTCAGCCAAGTGTTTAAATCATAAATAAAGGCAAATATATGTGTTCCAGGATAAATATGTGAAATTGAATTTGGGTTGGTCAGTGTTTAAATCACTTCAAGTCTTGGATGTGCTCAGACAGAGGCTGCTGAGACATTTGGGGAATACTTAAATTTGGATTTCTGCACTAAGAGAATTTGATTTAGTAGCTTAGAACTTACTGTGGTCTTCCCCCACAGGTAAAGATTATGTAAAAAAAAATAATGTATTTTGTTTTCATAATACATATGATCAATATGAATAAATAGCATCAATTTATTTTCTGTCTCTTTCATAGTACATTTTAGTGTGTCATTTCATCCTCAACCAAATCTGAGCAAGCGTATGCTTCTGATATATCAAACTTCCGTTTGGAAAATTGATTTCAAGTTCACTCAATCAAATCTCTGAAATGAGTTTCATGAATGATTCAGATCAAATAGATAAATTTAATGAATGCCTGTGATGACCATTCAGCAGAGCTTTTTTTGTGAATCTGAAATCTATTCAACAAACTAAAGAAACCAACTATTCTGATTGGAGCAAATCTACCCATCCCTAGCTGCTGGCATGTTTGTGCGTGTGCATTTTTGCCTATTCTATTCTGTTATACAAAGAAGAAAGAAGGATTATATACACAAGAACACAAATTGTTTTCCTGGCAGGATTCTTGTACATATCCTCTGGCTGTGTTTGCCTGTAATAATAAGACCAGGCAGACATAATGGGAAAAAATATTAATGCACACACCTCACATATATATTATACTAGCTGATACCCATGCTTCGCTATGAAACTATGTGATGGGGCTTGATAACTTGACACTTAAAGCTTGAAAATTAATGAGTAGTTAAAAAAGGGACTATTATTTCATTAGAGATGGTAAGCTAAGTTTCTGTTACAGATGAAGACATTATTTGCATAGCATAGACTTTCACTTCATCCCTCAGATGAATTGCTCAGGACCTCCCTGTAAACAACATTCCTGGTTTTGCTCTCTGGCTGGAGGATGACCAAGCTGTCAGGTGAACTGACTTTGGAGCATGCCACATAGAACTGGCCATGGGAGAAGCAGGCCGCTTCCCTTACTTGTGTTTTCCTAATCGCATCTGTAACTTTTTTTCCTGTGTTTTTTGTTTGCTGCTGTGAAAGCAAAAGCGAAACTGAAACTCCTCTACTTGTGTTTTGCATTTGGATCAGATTTCTTTTCAGGTGGGGAGGGGGGAGTAGAACTCCATAGCATCAGAGCTTGTTAATATTAATATAAGAAATACTCATGCTGTGATGGTCATTTTGAAAAATCCTTTCTTAGTGAGCACCTAGAAGCCAAGAGGAACATACGTGGCAAATTTCAAGTTTGTAGGCTTTATGGTTCTGGAGATTTCGTGATTAATGTGTGAGTGGCTTTCGCTTTTATATATATCTAGATTATACAACGATAGCATTATAGATTTAGACTCTTGGTTGGACCTATTCCCAACCAAGGACATTTGAAGAATGGTGCATATCCACTTCATTTAAAATAAAAGAATATTATATAAAACACAACATTCAATATTATATAAAACAAATATAATAAACAAAAAAGCCTTTCACCCTTAAATAGGATGAGAAGATAACTTGAGATTACAAGTTTTGAATTTTCATATGAAATTCACTTCAGATCAATTCTGGCAAGCAGTTAACAATTAACTGCAGAAATAATTTATACATGCTATTGAATTCCGTACAATGGCTTCATATTATATACATTTGCAAATAAATGAACAAAAATACAATCTCTTCCATAATTTTTTTCCACCATATAAGATCTGACTGGGGAGTCTTTCATACCCCATCCATTAAGCAATGTTATCTGATGGGACACCAAAAGCACCTGTCATGGCACCTGACTCTGGAACAGCAGAAGTTTGAATTGTCCGAGTCCTGCAGTCTTTTAAGTCTTTAAGTCTTTTTTCCTCCCTCCTCAAATTCTGCACCCAGATGATGGTATATTGTCACTACGTTCATTGTAATTTGTCAGCAGGACTCTTATTCTGAAACAACAATGTACACTGATATGCAGTCATGTGATACCTGTACTGCGCATGTGTTAATTTTTCTTTGTTCTCTTTGTTCTTCACCATGTAGACACAGACGTAGATGTTCTTATTTTTGTCTTGCAAATATATTACTTTTATTCTTTCCTGGACTCCGGTCTTATTCTTGAGGGTTGACAGCAGGGAAACAAGATTCATTTCACCTCTAATTATTTTTTTCCGCAACATATATAACTTATTTGTTGAATTTATACAGCCGCCTACCTCACATGCTTATAGTTTTCTCCCTGTTACAAGCCTTTTATTTTTGTTTTCATTTCAGATAGCATGGTTTTAAATTTGTGTGCCATCTAGCACCATTGTTGAGTTGGGAGCCCTAGGAATTCTTATTTATAAATGAATAAATTCTACCATTTAAAATCTTTCTGGAAAATATGGTTAATTTTTGTTGTCAGTTGCTCAATTTAATATAGCAAAACACTAGAAAATAAAGTACATTTTTCTTGGAATCCATAATATGTGAGAAATAGTATTGGTTGAAAGCTTAATAGAACATCCAATATCTTTTAATTGAAGTCTGTGTTATTGAAATACGCTTTCTATTTTTAAATCTAAGTGTTCTAATAAAGTAATTCCTCATATTAACTTCTACAACACAAATACATTTTTATTAAAAATTGAATATATATTTAAAATGTATCATTCCTTAGGATTACATATTTTAAAACTATGCATTTAAAAATAAGCTGATAATTACATTTGTTGTTTAATTTTGCTCTTATTGTGTTTTCTTGATTTCAGTTTTGATCTTTATGTATTAAAGAAACAAGCAAAGAGAAATGAAGCGTAAGACAGAAAATTGCTGTAATTACCTGTATCAATTTGTGAGAAGTATGCAATGCATTGCAAATAAAATGCATTGTATTAAGGAAAGTGATTTCAAAAGTGGATTTTCAAGAGAAACACAAAGAGATACCTTGAGGTAAAATACAGAAATGTGTATGTTACATAAGTATGCATATGAGAAACATCGAAAAAATTTTAAAAAACGTAAGTACACATGGATGCAGAATTGGGAGAAGACACATTTAAGATTGGAAAAACCAGAAAAATAGCCAAATCAATACTCACTTCTATTTTGAATATGAATGTTCCATTGATCTACCAGTTTGTCAGCATGGATGTCTCTATTCTTCTGCTCATCGCATCAGCATCTGCTAAAAATGAACCATAAACCTAACCCAGCAACATATAATTTATTTATTATAAAAGCTTTCAATAAATGTCCCAAGGTGGTATGCCTCAGCTTAAAAATAAAAACAGCCATAAAAACAGCCACCCTCCTCCCATATTAAAACAGAGGACTCTAACCCTAGCCCTAACCCTAACCATTCCCAGAGGCCATACTGTTCATGTATTGATGTTGATATATGTTTAAAAATAAAAACCCAATAAACCTTAAAAACAACAACAGAGGACTCATTGTCCTCAGATTGCCAGGGGCACTTACTTACTAACCATAAGTAAAATAAGTGTGCTAAGCATATGACGGGGTTAACACATACATTCTGTTTAGAAAGTAAAGAAAAAACTCTTCCCAAAATGACTTTTAAAAGATACAAATTCTCTACACTTTTCCTGTATTTTTGCAGTCTAGAACAGGTTGCTGTAGGAAGCAAAGAATTATCATGTGCAATGCCAAGCAGAAACCTCTTAAGATGAATTGCTGAGGTGAATACATCATCCTGATCCCTGGAATTGATCTATTCTAAATGGTTTATAGTGTTAACTGACAGCATTCTATTACAGAAGTCGCCTAACTTACTCTTTTCATATTGTATTCTCCCTGAAGCTGCAGATATTGTGAGTTTAAACAGTAATTAAAGTCACAGATCCATTTTCAATTCAACAACAAGGCAGATTGAAGAGTTAGATGCATCTAGAGTTTCCAGGAGCAATAAAAGAAAACACAAGTATACAAAGTAGACTGAGAAAAAAAATATTGCTGAAACAAGAAAAAAGAAGCTGCTATTGCTACACCTTTATGTAAAAAATCTCCATTCTCCCTTCCCAATTCTTTAAAATTATTGATCTGTGCAGTTATCTGAAACTTTTTAGAATTCTTAAGCTCTTCCATTGCTGTTTACCTTTTCCTCCTCTTCTTTTTGAAGACTTAAGGATGCCCTTTTTTCTCCAAATCTGGATCACCTATGCCTGGATAAGGAGCCTCTTTCTAATTACCAGTCAAATAAGAAGCTTCAAGCAAAAATCAACTTTCAGTTCTTGGTGAAGTTTCTGACATACTGCAGTTTCCTCCAGTTTTTGATCTGATCCTTAAATAATACTTCTCTGAAACCAAACTTGCTTGGCTACCTGAAGACCCAGTATGTTGATGATATGGGATTAAGATGTTAGACGTCAGCAGAAGTAGTTTGAGACCCCTTGTCCTATGTCCCCATATAATCCATATTTATTTTATTTATTTTTATTTATTTATTTTGTCAAGTACGTATTTGGTAATATACATAGGTATAACATTATTTATATACATAAGATGGGTACAAATAAAAGGGAACGTTTGGACAGGGATGGTAGGCATGCTGGTGCGCTTATGCACGTCCCTTACTGACCTCTTAGGAATGGGGTGAAGTGAACAGTAGACAGTATAAGGCTAAAGTTTTGGGGATTTGGGGAGGAAACCACAGAGTCAGGTAATGAGTTCCAGGCATTAACCACTCTGTTGCTGAAGTCGGA
>QLTV01004097.1:3415687-3427355 GCA_003457575.1 Thermophis baileyi
TCCTCCTCCTCCTGTGTCAAGGGAGATTCAAAGTTCTGGTTCTTGGTTTTCTGGCAGCCTAAACCATTGTTAATTGATATTGTAGTATGCCTTTGATGTTGTCTCTCCATCTTCTTTTGGGTCTGCCTCATATCCGTTGGCCTTCTCCCTTTTTTGTATATACCATACAGATTTTTCCACCACCAGTTAGACAATCTTAAAAATGGTTTCAGGATTTTAAAGACAAATTATTACTATTTACAAAATGCTATAGAGCAAGTTGTAAGAAAAAAAACATGATAATAATTAGTACAAATTATCATGTTATCAAGTTGAAAGCAGTCCTGGAAAAAATACCTAAGACCAATTTACAAAATAGTCCAAAAGGGAATCAAGGTTGGAAAGATGCCATCACTGAAAGGCTGAAGTCATGTCCAGAATGTTACTTAAGACTCAAGTCTCTGAAAATTACATAATAGACTTTGGAGTGGATTCTCTGTGCTACTATAAATGTAAACAACACAAATCATTGACTGACACCTAATTGTTTGTGTCTATAATTTGATAGAAAGATGTTTTTTCTCTTTTATTAATAAATAAAAAGGACAAAAATGTGAACTCTACAAATTGCCATAGATTCATTTTATTTTGTATGGCTTTGTGCCATGTAGCATTTGCATTATGGCACTCCAATAAATAGCTGCAGAGTGATCCAGAAATGTAATTTCTATTCCCTGTTCCATTAATGTATCAGGAGAAATAGGAATGGCAAGAACATTTTGTATTGGAACCTTGATGGTCCCTGGAGAACTAACTCCATTAATGTCTGAAAGAAATGTGAGGAACAGATTATCTTTGTCTCCTTAGAAAGATTTTTTCAAAACATAAACTAAGATAGATAACAAGGTAAGGTTCTTTCCTCTTAACATTTGAGAAAAATCTTCTGCCTTGTAATAATGGATGAATAGATGAATAGACAGACAGATAGATAAAGATATAAGTATAGAGGTTGTTTACATTGAAAGCTGTTCCATATGTACTTAAACATGTCCCATTGTATTTGATGAGACACTCAAGTAAATCTGCATAGGATTTAAGTCCTACTGTTTTCAATCACATGTTTAAACAATTGTTTTCTTCTTAAATCAAGGTTGAGCCATATTTTGCTACCTAAAAGAGCAAGAGACAGATTTGTCCCTCATATGTTGTTAACTAATTGTAGCAGCATCTGACTCTTTCTTCTGTACCTTCTCTCCTACTTGAAGATAACAGAGGAATCTAGAAGAAGCAGAGCTTTAGATTGATCAGTACATTTTTATAGTAAGCAGCAGTAGGAATATATGAATGCTCTATTTTGCAACATACAGTCGTTTCTGAAGTGATTATAGACTTACTGAATGCCCACATTCAATTAAAAGTCTGGGGAATATGCCACTATTTCCTCCCAAGAAGCTCTTTCAGACCACTTCTGTGAAAAAGTGAGAAGGAAAGGAAGAAGAGGAAGGAAAGGAAAGAAGAAAAAGAAAGGAAAGAAAAAGTAAAGTAAAGTAAAGTAAAGTAAAGTAAAGTAAAGTAAAGGAAAGGAAAGGAAAGGAAAGGAAAGGAAAGGAAAGGAAAGGAAAGGAAAGGAGGAAAGGTAAGGAAAGTTTTTCAAGGGACACATAGCTACTTTTAATTTTCTTGCTTCATCTGTCAGGCCGAAGCCATTTTCTTTGGATCTTTGGCCTGCCACACTTTATGCTAGTTTAAAATGTATTCTTTGCTATGGGAATTTGGGAGGGGCAGTTGCATGAGGGATGTCTACATGTAGCCACAACAAATTCCTTCTAGATTGTCAAGGTCATCCTTTGTCCTGCACCTGCATGGAAGAAGGTGGAGTTCCTACCAAGCTACCAGATGAAGATTGGTTCATGTGATGAACTTGGGGGTGTGGGGACAAAGGCTTGAACTTTCAACTGGGTGGAGAAACCCCGAAGACTTCAGATTCGGGCTTTCTCCCAGCCGTGCTGACATGGCTCTGTTAATAAATTGGAACTTTGAGGAATGCTTTGCCTCGGACTCTGATTTAATTCCAGATGCTATTCGGAACCCTGACATCATCTCTGAATTTCTCTCCTCCTCTAGGCTTTTCCTTGTTCACCTCTGGCCTCCTCTTCTAACCCAACTAGCCTGCTGTCTTTCCCAGTAATTGCTTTTTGATTTGAATACAGCTTATTTTTTTAAAAAAATAAGCCTCCTATTCAAATGGTTCAGCTACTAAAAATTATCTTTTGGAGAAATATTTATTCATTTCAGAAAGCAATGCATATATACTTTATTGACAAACTCCCTCGAAGAGCATAATTTGACTAGGAGAGCCTTATAGGAATATTTTCTACAAAGCAACCTCAATAAAAAAATGGTGTTTGATCCATTTTACTTAGCATTCAATGTCCTCCAGAGATAAATAGCCTTGGGACTTTTTTGAGCTTGTGCGCTAGGTTGCCAGCATCTAACAAAACAAAGAGTAGCAAAACAACTTTCTCCTTTCTAGTGCAACTTTTCCAGCATAGAATAGTGTGTTCAATAAGCACATGACCTCTTCCAGACTAAGTTTATATCTTGGTTCTAACTTACAAACAAGACATCTAAATGGTTTCCTTGGGCATTTTATTCCATCTATATCTACTGGAGTTCTATAGAAGACTATAACGATTTGGTAATATAGGATATATAGCTGTTGACAAGCTGTAGATATAAATAGATGATAGAGAGATGGGAGAGATGGGAGAGAGAGGGAGGGAGCGAAGGAGAGAGGGAGGGAGAGAGACAGAAAGAGAGAGGGGGGAGAGAGAGAGAGAGAGGGAGAGGGAGAGGGAGAGGGAGAGGGAGAGAGAGAGAGAGAGAGAGAGAGAGAGAGAGAGAGAGAGAGAGAGAGAGAGAGAGAGAGAGAGAGAGAGAGAGAGAGAGAGAGAGAGAGAGAGAGAGATAAAGAGAGAGAGCAAAAAAGATATGCAGTTTATGTTGGCAAAAATGTGTTGACCCACAACGTGACTTTCACTCTGTGATGGATAACTCATTTAAAATTTAAGTCAGGTTGTCTTTGTACATTATGCTATGTCACAGTTCATTTAACTAAAGTTCAGTTAATAAACTATCATTGTCTGGTTCCATATAGCAGAATAAGCCATCAACTATGGTGTACAAATCATAACACATTATGCTGAAACCAAACAAATAACATTATTAAGTATGATATAAGAATGCTGCCTGCTATGAGTCTACTACAAAAAGGATGTGTTTGATATTAGGAATCATCAAGAAAAGAACTGAAAGTAAAGCTTCCAATATTGCAATGCATGTATACACATCTAGAATGTAAACACACTTTGAATTTGATGTATGGGTCTGGCCATTGCAGATGAAAAATAATCTTTCAGGACTAAGAAACTGAGAAATGGGATCAAGCAACCACCAGAATGATCAAGATACTTGGACAATTCTCTAATGAATAAAAATGATACACAGGACTTGTAAAGTTTATGCAAAGAGGAAACTTGGTTGTTGTATAGCATGAGATATGACACCTAGAAAGTGAATAAAGATGTTTTTTCCCTCCTTTTGACATCATCAAATGATGGGAAGCAGAGTAGCTTCATGGCTAAAGATCAGGAGAGCTAGATTTCCTCCCCTACCCACAATCTGCTGCAAAAATCTAGATGATCATTAGATGGCATGAAAGAGCTAAGAGTTCTCTGTGTTGTTGTTGTTGTTTTACTTGGGTCTAGTGGTTGCACAGATTTGTGCAGTCCAGAAGCAATTCTTGTACTCTACTGCAGTACACTATTATTGGCTAGATCTGAAAAATATTACTTTATATGTTATTATTATTGGTTTGCCAATAATATTATTGGTTTGCCAATAATTGGTTTGACTAAGTCTCTCTTAGGCCAAATCTGTGAACTTTCTTCTCTGCTAGTCTATTGCCACTATGGCAATCCAGATATGCAAACTTTACTCTGCCCCATGCTCCATTTAAAGAAGAGAAAATTAAACCAGAGAGCCAATTAAGAACAGACCTGATGAGCTCACTTATCTACTTCCCAAAGCTAATCAGCTAAATGTCTCTTCAGTTAACATGTTTTTTGTTTGGGGGAAAGAAATAAGCCCAGACTAAGGTTAGTGAAAGAAAAGTAAATTTGTTGAATATTCTTATGAGTACTTCAACCATTCCATTTCCTATTTTCTTTATATTTTGATGCTTTTCCTGATGTTTCTTTCAGGAACAAGTTATAGGTCACAGTTAGGTGTATCATCTCTAGATTGCAAGACTCTAAACAACCACTAAATGGCAGCAGAGAAAAACAAAAACTAACTACTTGCTGCCATCTACTGGTGGCAGTTTCTGCAGCCCAGAGGAGGTGTCTCTGGTAATTCAGGTGCCCTTTATTCAGTCTAACTAACTCTGAGAAGAATAAACACAAGAAAGCAGCATAGAAGCTATACTACAAAGAAGTGGAGGAAAGCCCACTGGAAAGTCTTGCAGCTAGTGACTAGCTCATGGCAAAGAACAGGAGATGTAGGTGGATGTCATTCACATGGTGGGACAATAGAAATAAAATTGCACTATAAATGAAAGAACTATCTGAGGAACTAGTTTTGAGAACTAGAGTGCTCAGGAGAGGAGTAACTCAGACTTTTCTTGAGATGCCATAGGAAGAAAAGATATATTCACACCAGCAGATATGAATGCTCAGACTCCATTAAGCGGAAGAGCAAATTCTAGCTGCCACTAAGGTGGCATGAAGGCTTGTTGGGAATGGAGCAGAATAGAATGTCAGCTGCTGAGACTGAAAGGATCAGATAATGGAATGACAGCCCCAGGAGCAATGGGTTCAATAGTGCAACAATTGTAGATTACAGACAAGGTATCTCTTCACATATAGGAAGATTAATTGCCCCTATAATACTTGTCCCTGTTTCACAGAGTAATGACCCATGTGAATATACTGCATAGTGAAGTTCAGTAGACAGAATTCTGAGTACCATCAGTTTAGTCAGAGAGTCCATTGGAAACTTGTTTTCTGAGCTACCTCCAGAGGTGGGTTCCTACCGGTTCTATCCGGTTCTTTAGAACCATTAGTAATTCAGCGATGACATCACGGAGCTGGTTCTGTCGGTGTCTCCATGGGCGCCGCCATCTTGGATTTTGCTTCTGCGCATGCGCAGAAGCTATTTTTTAATTGCTGCGGGTGCGTGCACACGCAAAGCATGCACACACACACGGTGCGACCCTGAGCGAACTGGCAGCAAAAAGATCCAGAACCCACCCCTGGCTACTTCCATAATCCCAGCTGGTAAAACAGAGGAAGTTAGATCTTCTTTCAATAAAAAAAGCTATGATATCATCACTGCTGAAGAACAGATTGACACATCATTTAGCAAGTGCAACTGTGATAAAGGGAAGTTTTCAATTAATCATCCTGCAGATAATAAAAGTGCCCACCGCAGGCCTTAATCAAGAGATCTGGAAGCCTATCTATTTCATCCAAAAGAGAGATGAACAACAGAACTTCCTATCTTTTCTGGCAAATAAGTGTCCATCATTTTCAAGGGTACATGTGTATTCCTGTCCATGCTTCTGAGAAGAAATCTGGAGACAACTTTGAAGCAAAAGGTGCTGAGAGGTCTAATCCCCACTGCATTGTCAACAGCAAAACAGAGTAGACATTTTCGGCTCTGAAATTGATTTTATGACTTTTCTGTGGAACGCCATAAGCAGATTCTGTATCTCAGCAATGCTATCTTATTGAAAGACAGGTGAATAGAAAAATGCCAGACTTTAATCACTGAACAATTGAATTGAATGTCAGACAGAAGGAATGTTGTAAACCACCCAGAGTCTCTTTTTTGTGAGATGGACAGCTATAAAAATCTGACTAATAAATAAATAATAAAATAAGCATCCTTTCACAAAAATAAAAATGTGAGGCAATTAGAGGATTATGGTGGCTTTAAGGGACAGTAAAAGACGTGAACCTGTTCTCCAAGCATGCAGTCTTCCTGAGACAAATGAAGACACTATTTTTATATTTATTAGTAAATATAGCTTAATTCTCTTTGGTGGTGCTTTGCAAGAGAAGGAGGATGGATATAATTACAAAAGCATTTCTGTCCTTCTACCTTCTACTTAGCTTTGCTGGTCATTTGTCACACTGCCCTCTGCCCCACCAGCTTAATAGCCCCATTGGGCATCAGCTGCCACCAGTACTGTATGAGGTTTGAGACAGGCATACACCACAAACTCTGTTGGCCTTGGAAATCTGATTGTGTGACAAATTATACTGATTAGAAATTGTGTCAGCTGCAGTTCTAATACAGTGCTTCTGGAAAGCACAAGATTTAGTAATCTCCTAGTTATTCCTCCTGCTGTTTTAACACACAGTACTCTGTTTAATCCTGAGATATTGTGGAAGATACCTAGCCAATGGTTAGGCAGTACACTGAAACAGTTAATTCCAGTTGCACTCATTGGCTTGCTGGATCTCAAAATTGCTTCACAACAGGAATGTGGCTTCTCAGCCATTCAGCTGCTAAAGAAGTAACAACAGGAACACTGCAAATTCTCCTCCCTGGGAATGCTGGATAGAATAGTTTTTGTTAAGAAGCAACAAGGGAACTGAATTACTTGTTGGGTGGTAGAAGAAGAGAGGGAAAAATGTGTCATTTCAGAATTAGACAAATTTGCAAAGAAAGAATGATACAAACAAGGAGACAATATTTAAAAAGGGAAATCTGTCTTCCATTACCATTATTAGCTTTAATTACATGAAAAGCTATGCAAATCATATCTGGAATATAGCCATATGGACAATAATAAAAACACAAAGTTTGGGTTTGTTTAAGTAGAAAAGCAGGAACAGATCTTTAAATGCAGCTGTTTTTAAATGACAAACATGGATAAAAATATTACAAATTCCAATGCCACATTAGAAATATTCTTTCCCATTTTGTCCAGATGTTGTCCACAACCACAGTGTATTAAAGTTCATCCACAGATGATACCTTGGCATAAGTAAAATGTTCTTTAATGCTATCTTGGCAGCCTAACCAGTAGCACAACCAGATCATAGCCATGACTCTGGATACTGTCAGTCTTGCATGAAATTCAGTTTAGCAAAGGAAATGATGGGGTTTGTATAAAAGGTAACTTTTCTATTAAAATTAAAGACTATATGAAGGCACAGAGAGAAGTGGGGAGGGAGGGAGGGAGGAGGGAGGAAGGGAGGGAAAGAGAGAGAGAGAGAGAGAGAGAGAGAGAGAGAGGATAGACAGAGAAAGAGACAAGGGACACAGAGACAGAGATAGATAGATAGAGAGAGAGAGTCAGGTAGAGGGAGAGAGAGAGAGAGAGAGAGAGAGAGAGAGAGAGAGAGATTAAGTTTCAGCTCCAATTTCAATGCCAAGATCCTAATAGAAAGCTGCAGGAAAGCCCCTTACACTATCCACTTCTGGAAGCTCATAATGAATGACCAAACAGACCTACCAGCTAGTAATTTTGCCCCAGTTAAGTCATCTGTTGCAATCATGAAGAATTCTAAGTGTTAGACATAGAAGCAGTCTGGCTTTTATCCAAAGTGATCAGATACTAGACCACTGATATATTGTTCATTATAACCTGGACCATTTAGTGCATGATGTTGCCTTTGAATATTAGCAATGCTCTGAACATTGCTAACATCTTTAGATGAGCAAATCAGTGATTTCTTGCTCTTGGGAGCAATTCATTATAACGTTGCAGTAGTGGGCTTTCCATCCCATGTAAGAAGCACCCATCTTAAAACAAATGGTAGTTTCTAGTGGCTCAAAGAACTCTGGAACAATTCAGCTGCCAGAGGAGGGAGCTGTTACATGTTTTACAGGCCATTCTTGAAGAGTGAAGAGTTAGAGCTAGTGATTTTTTCTTTCTTTCGTTATATTACATATCTTGATTTCTGGTAGCCTGGAGAATGTAATTATTTTAATGCTTCAAGAGACAGGCATCAAGAAGTTGTAGGAACCACCTCCCTCTAAAAAGGCAGGGAGGACAGTAATAATTAGCAGCTATAAAATATGGCAATAGAGCAAGAATGTCTGGATATCAGATTGACTTATAAATGTGCGGTCACCCTAATGAAACTGAGTGTGGAATAATTTGAAACAGACTCAGAGATAGGAAGGATGACATGACTAAAGGCTACTGGTCAATTGTGCCAAAGCTTAGCTGCTGAAGAATAAAGGACAGACACAAAGGGAATACAAGTTAATACCAGGAAGAGGGGTATAACCCTCTCCAGTGATCATATGATGGCCTAAGATTGAAAATTTGAGAAACACTGTAACAAATCAGGACAGCTGACACACAGAGACAGATCCTGGACCATTTTGCTCCTGAAGGACTACAAAGTTGCTCCAGCACTAGGCATGTTGTAAGTCTCACATGATGGACTATGGACACATCTGCAATGGAGATGAGGGAATGGGCAGTAATAAAAGTTATAGTGGGGAGAGGAATTGCAAGACTACTTTTTGGGATCCCAGAGGAGCAGCATTTGTTGGTCTCATTTGTGCACTGTTAAAAATCAAGGATGACAGGCAAAGCCTTGAAAAACAAAAAGATGAATTTCCCCCTTTCCTGGCAAATAGACTCATTGGGGCCTGAACCATAGATTTTTAGTCTGTCATGGTTCAAGGACTACGGGATGTTGATGGCTTGAATCAATCCTGGGGATGAAAGAATGGGTAGCTTCTTTGTCTAAAGATGTAAGTACTAAGTATGTTCAGTGCCAAGTGGCAGTCATAAATTATGGAGGAATAACTCCTATGATGATGACAAACACAGGACTGCTTGAGTAGAATTAGCTGTGGTATAATTTGGAGTCAAGGCTGTAATCCAAGTGATGTGTTGGGAAACAACTACTGTAATATCTTTTCTGATATTAAATGTACAGTCAAAGAAATCAGCTGTTACATGGGCAAAAGGTGCTTGGGATACCACAGACTGTAAAGTGTGTGCAGAGAATGGAACTAAGTCAGTAATGAATTACAAGAAAGAAAAGCAAAGGTAAAATGGGTGAAAGACTCATGCAGGCAAAGCAGACTGCAAGCTAAAATTGGCAAGATTTTAGTTTGCCTTCTAGACTTAAAGCTACTTTTTGCACTCTTACATTTCCAAAATACTGATTTAGGATATCCACTATTCACCAAGTTGAACATCAGGCTCCAAAAGTAACTTTTAAGAAAAGTTGGATCAATTTCTAGGTGACGTGAACAAAACAAAACAAAAAAGTGGCCAGACAGATTGTTTGGGACGACAAATATTGTATTTTTTTTTAACCGAGAGCCAGTTTGGTGTAGTGGTTAAAGTACCTAGCTAGAAATCAGGAAACTGTAAGTTCTTATCTGGCCTCAAGCTCATAACTAGCTGGGTGCCCTTGGGCCAGTCACTCTCTCAGCTCAAGGAAAGAGACAACTGAAAACCACTTCTGAAAGTTTTGCCAAGAAAACTGAAGGGTTTTGTCCAGACAGTTGCCATGAATCAAAACTGACTTGAAGACACCAAAATAATAATAAGCTGTCAGTGAGGCACTACATTGATATGGTTGCGGGGCTTGTGCTCTAAGGAAGATGAAAGTTAAGCCAGAGGTTCAACCATACTGGACAAATCTCATCAGAGGAGTCAGACAAAGAGTGTCTCTCCCATAATAAAATATGGTGAGACATAAATTACAGAAAAACGTACCAGCTCTGTCATCACCCGGATCAACAAAGACCATGCTAGTTGTTGGAGTTCCTGGATATCTGGTGAAAAATGGGCTCAAGAGTGTTGGCTGAGCAACCAGGAACAGCAGCTGTAGAACTATTGGAAGGAAAGGTGTTTACCAATCATAAATATACACAAATGTCAAATCCAGTCTGAACATCTGGCTGACTGTATGACCAACTAATAATAATAATCTTATAATCTGAACATAATTTGTATTTTGGTGTCAGAGTATGTAAAAAGAGATGTTGGCTATGTATGAAAAAATACCATTGATACTAAAGCTAAAAAATTTATGAAAATCCAAGTTTTTGACTTGCAAATAGGAAAAAATATAATATATATATACTTATAAGCAAAGACATATTTTTTATACAAAATAGATGGGTCCATATACAGTGTACACTTTCTAATTATATTTTTCCTTTCTACAGTATTTGATTAAAGGGGAGCATTGTCCTTAGTCAAATTCAGCCTGTGCTTAAATTAAATATACTATATATCAATATAAAGTTTTTTGCAGTTACAGTCCAATATTCTTCATACTAAATGCATGCATTATATGGAATAAAATAGAATAAACAAATACCATTGTTTTAAAATATTTTATCTTGAAAAGTTTAGAAGGCTTATGGGAAAAATTTGCCCTTGGAATTCATGGCAAGGAAATCAATTATATCCTAAAGGATTTTAGTTACTAGGAATTTGAGGCCCAATTCAAGTATATTTTTGCTTACTTAGAATAACCTCTCTATGGTCATGCTTTTTTGCCCCTGCTAAACTTTCACACTTAATTTATTAGCTTAACAGATAATGAATTCTGTTCAGGGTATGCAATTCAAAGGTGTAAAGATATCCTTTGTATCTTTGTAATTATTTATGCTATTTATGCTATGTAATTATTTATTCATCAATTCAGAGAAAGTGGAAAGTGTGAGAAAGAAATTCAAAAAACTATCATGATTTTGTTTTGTATAAAATGGGGCAGTGAGAAACTCTGGCAGACCTTCAATATTCTATTATTATACCTATATTATACCTATAGCAGTATTCCCAACTTTGGCAAATTGAAGGTGAGTGGACTTCAACTCTCAAAATTCTCAGCAATGGCCATGCTGGCTATGGAATTCTGGGAGCTGAAGTCCATATAGCTGGAAATTGCCATGGTTGGGAAACTCTACCCAATAGCAATAAAGGAGTACTGGAATTCTTGGGTTGTCTGTTTCTTCACCTGGTCTAACCTTGACAGACTAATACCAATTACTCTCCTTTCAAAAAGGTGACAAACCTTGCCACTAGATCTCAATCAACAAATGCTCAGTCTTACACATTGGCAAAAATAATCAGAACACAAAATACAAACTAGATAATCACGACCTTGTTGACGATCCTCACTCAGTTAAGGACCTTGGAGTACTCATCTCTAATGCTCTAAGTGCCAGAGCCCATTGCAACAGCATTGCTAAGAAGGCATTAAAAGTGGTTAACCTAATCTTGCGTAGCTTCTTCTCTGGTAATATTGAACTTCTAACTAGAGCATATAAAACATTTGCTAGACCAATTCTCGAATACAGCTCATCTGTCTGGAACCCACACTACATATCGGACATTAATACAACTGAGAATGTCCAGAGATATTTCACGAGACGAGTACTACACTCCTCCGTTCGCAACAGAATACCTTATGCCACCAGACTTGAAATTTTAGGCCTAGAAAACTTAGAACTACGCCGCCTTCGGTCTGACCTAAGTGTAGCACACAAAATTATATGCTACAATGTCCTACCTGTCAATGACTACTTCAGCTTCAACCAAAACAATACACGAGCTCACAATAGATACAAACTTAATGTAAAACAATCCAAACTTGATTGCAAACAATTAAACTTAAACAACAGAGTGGTCAAT
>QLTV01004097.1:3428936-3441725 GCA_003457575.1 Thermophis baileyi
TAATTATTTAATAAATTATTCATTTAATAAGTTAGTAGCCAAAATTCTCCAGGCAGAATAAAACACAAGAAATATAAAATTTGAGTAAAAGAAAAACAATAAAATACAAAATAATAACACTATATATACTAGGCAGCTACAAGATGATCATTCAGAAACTAAAACAATATGAATAAAATTGCAATTAATATACAATACAAGTAACAATTAAAAGTTGCAAAGTCTGTGACAACAGCAAGGTTTTTACTTGGCACAAAAATGATGCTAGTTGTGGGTGCCAGATGAGCCTCTTTGGGGAGAGAATTCCGTAAATCAGATGCCACCAGAGAATTAAATCTCCTCATCCACTTCTGTGCCAGCGAGGTGGGGTAGAATGATCTGATTCTGATTGACCAGCTTGGGGAACAACTTTTTGATGAACTGAGAGATGAATTAGTGAAAGAAGAAATATCAGAGAATATGGAAGAACTGTTCCAATGTTGTGTGTGCTAATTGAAGGGTCATGGAGGAAGATGAGGCACAGAGGGAATAATAAAGGGAAGATTTTATAGCCTTTCTTTGCCCTCCCCTCCCTGCCCCATGACCACCTCCTACTCCAATTCTGGAGATCCCATGCAAATAGAAGCAGTGAACTAATTCCTGTCCCCAGCAGAGAAATACAAAAGAGCCGTGGTTTATGTCTCTACACTGGAGTCCCAGGATATTTATTTATTTATTTTTATTTTATTTGTTTGTCAAATATGTACAAGATAGCAGGTATAGGTATAAACATAAACATAAACAAAGTAAATACAGATAAATGAGGACAATAGGACAGTAAGACAGGGACGGTAGGCATGCTGGTGTGCTTATGCACGCCCCTTACAGACCTCTTAGGAATGGGGTGAGGTCAACAGTAGACAATCTAAGGTTAAAGTTTTGGGGGTTTGGGGAAGAAACCACAGAGTCAGGTAGTGCATTCCAGGCATTGACCATTCTGTTGCTGAAGTCGTATTTTCTGCAATCGAGTTTGGAGCGGTTTACATTAAGTTTGTATCTATTGTGTGCTCGTGTATTGTTGCGGTTGAAGCTGAAGTAGTCATTGGCAGGTAGGACATTGTAGCAGATAATTTTATGAACTACATTTAGATCAGATCGAAGGCGATGTAGTTCCAAGTTGTCTAGCCAAAACATTGCTCCACTGAAGTACAGACCTCTGAGCCAGTTGCAAAGTGCCATACGTGTGGAACTGCAGGATGCCTCACATGCAAGCAACCGAATAATTCCAAAGCCTTGTTCTTTGGAAACTTCACAGGCTCCCCTCCCAAATGCTCAACAGGGGCTTCCTTAGAGAATTTAAAAGAGGTCAGACATCTGACCACAGGCAAGTGCATTTAATTATCCCTTGTTATTTTTTGTACCCTCTTGGGCATAGAAATATAGCTCTCTCCTCTTTTAGATTCTGGTGCAACAGCCACTTTCATAGA
The DNA here is from genome assembly GCA_003457575.1 of Thermophis baileyi. Lineage (NCBI taxonomy): Eukaryota > Metazoa > Chordata > Lepidosauria > Squamata > Dipsadidae > Thermophis > Thermophis baileyi. The sequence continues at coordinate 3,430,403 of QLTV01004097.1, forward strand.
TGAGATTACAGTGCAGCAGCTTAAATTGCCCACACAGTTATTAAACCTGTGCTTGTGGAATCTATGCTTGTGGAAATGATTGATGGGCAATTGCTTCAGTCTGATCCTACTTTGCAACATACTATTTCTCTATAACTGAAAATCAATAAAAGTACAGAATTCCTACCAATCTATATCACAGCTTCCATACATGTTTCCCCTGGTATTGGGTGTAGATAGGCTACAATGTCATAATTCAGATATCCCCTGGGGAAAAAGTGATTATTTATTTATTTGATTGATGATTGATTGATTGATTTATCTAGCCACCTATCTCAGCATATGACTCCTTCTCTGTCTCAAAAGTATCAATGATATGGGTGCAGAAAGTCAAAGCAACCTTGATGGAGCAGAAAGAAACCCTGACAGACTTTCAGGACTCTAATATTATACCCTATACCAAAAAATGTAATTCCTAGAATCCTTATGGTGTCTGTTTAGACTAATAGTCAGTGGATATGCATATTGATGTGAGTGTGGTTGGATGCCATCAACAGAAGAATCAAGGAGAACATCAACTGTCCCATTGGGAACATCAGCTGTCACAATGAATGGAGAAAATTAGTCAGGTACAATGTTGTGTTCTCACTACCCATGTTACAAATGACAAAATTTTCCCTGTTCTGCAAGGGAAAATTGATTCCTCTTCTTTCTAAACAGGAGAGAAAAAAACTCTTTGATATAGAATTGCTCAATGGCATCAAACAATGTTTCTCAACCTTGGCAACTTTAAGATATAGGCTACATTGTAAGAAGTGGGGAAATAGTAAATAGTTTGGCTAATGAGCTGAAATGGAAAAAGCAGGAGTTTGTACAAATTTATTGTTTTGAATACCAAATATTGATATATGCAGCACCTTATCTGCCAGTTATGAATCTCTATTACCTGAAAAAGCTAATTTCAAGTTCAGCTACGTGATGGACATCAAATCTGAAGTATTGGAATGGCCAAGGTGAAGATGGACCATGGAGTTCTGAAGACTGTGAGGTCTGTCAGAAGAATTTTATCAATGAGCTTCTGAAACATGTTCTTCCTCACAAAAGACATTAAACTCCTTTTGCTTCTTCATCTATCACTTCCTTTACTATCACTTCCTCTACTTTTTCAGCCAAGGCAGCAAATTTAATGGACACAGAGCAAGTTTGTCACTTGACTCTTTTATCTGCATCTAGGTACGGTATATACTTATGCTTGTAATTTACTTCTTGTTTGCATAATTCTTATGCATTGTTAATTAGGTAGTCTTGCAAGGTTCTATTAAGTAACCTGAATAAAAGATGCTAAAAGCTATTATATATAAAACCACAACCACAACCAGCTCAACCACAACCACAACCAGTTACCTACCCAGCAAATAACTTCTCCTTACTAATCAAAGATGCCTTAGAACGAGAACAAAAACGTCCCAATGCCATTTTATTTGGTCTTGAGGACAACAATGAAACTGATGATATTACAAAAGTACGCAACATCATCAGCAAATGTCAGACAACAACCTGAACAACATCTCCCCTGAAGAAATCATCAATGTTTCCCGATGTTGCCCTGTGTTCAAGTATGACGACGGCTCAGTGGCTCCACGCTTCTGCAAAGTTATTTGCAGTAATGAGACCAGCAAATGCAAATTCATACATATTATCAACTCATTTGCCAGAAGCAACACCAACCATAACAAACTTCGCTCAAGGCCTGACATATCCACAGTACAATGAATCCGATCCCGTGAACTACACGCTGAACTCAAAACATGCCAAAAAAAGGGAGAAACTAACCTATACATTGACTACCACGCAGACTGCATTAAAAGTAAGAACAACGGCCCACGTCTCAACAACCACCACCCCAACAATCAATACTAGGCATGCACGCTCCTAACCAGGGGTGGGTTCCTCCCAATTTGGACTGGATCACCCGAACCGTTAGTGACCCACTGGTGATGTCACGGATCTGGTTTGGTCGGTGCCAGTCTGTGGGCGCCGCCATATTTTTGGGGGGGAATTTTTTGTGAATTTTTTACTGTTTGGAAGGTTTTTCCTGTTCTGCTGCTTGAAAAAGGACCCTCCTGCCCACCCCTGGGTTTATACTGACATTTCTTCCTTCGCCCAAAGCACAGCTGATCAGCTCCTCAGCTGTGTTTCGGGCTGATTGCAGCTACTGAGCATGTGCGGAAGCAAAATTGCACGAGGGAACACACAAAATGTCATGATGCGAACTGGTGGGGAAGGTAAGTGGAACCCACCCCTGCCCCTAACTACCTCAAAACCCATAGCCACAGACCTTAAATGCAAGCTACTCAATGCAAGAAGTCTCGTAAACAAAATACCAGAATTCCTCCTCTTACTAAATACGGCTAAATTCGACATTATATTTGTCTGCGAAACGTGGCTGAACTAATCCCTCCCTGACTCCATTACCACAGTAAGAGACCATCATGTTTACTGGTCCAACCGTGAAATCTGTAGAGGGGGTGGTGTTGTTATCTTCTATAAAAAAATCCCTAAATCTAAAAAATATACAAGTTACACAGGAACTTGCTCTCCCTGAGACCATTGTATGCGAGCTGTCCCTAAACACCACATTTAGCTTCTTACTTTGTTACTGAGTCCCTGATTACGATCTTGTACATGTGAACAAACTTCACTACTAACATGGGCAACATCTTGCCCACACCCTCTTATCTTTCTTGGTGACCTCAACCGACCTCTTATTAATTGGTCCATAAACGAATGTACAGCAGAACCAATACATACAATCATGTACAACGCCGTTACTAATCTGGGATTGGTTCAACTAGTTACAAACAACACAAGACTCAACAACTGCCTTGATCTCATCTTCTGCAATAGTTTAAACTCAATCTATAGTCTACAAATAAATGAACTCTTTTCCAACAGTGGCCACAGCATGATTGACTTCCGACTCAATTTATGTCCTTAAAAAGACGATCATAATGACGGGATCCCAAAGTATAACTTCAGAAAAGCCAATTATGATTTCATAACTGACGACCTCTCATTCCTTGATTGGCAAATTCTGTTCACTGGCTGCAACACTGCCGAAGACCATTATAACATTTTTTTGCACAAAGTCAAAAGAATCATCAAACTATACGTACCACTAATAATCCCCAAAACCAGAAAAAACTAATTACCCATAACAATAAGGAAGCTTCAGTCAAAAAAACCCCCAACTCTTTGGTGCAAAAACAAAACTGGCTACATAGCTAACTTCAAAAGTCGCTACAAAACCTTATGCAGACAGATAAAGGCAGAATGCATCAGTTATCACAGCAAACAAGAGAAAAACCTACTACGCACAAAATCCACCCAGGCTGCTGCGCGGGACTTGGGCAAGCCACAACACTGGCCTTCTATAATTTTGTAAACAAGAAACTTAAAGACTCAAGATCCATCCCACCACTAAAAGGGCCAAACAGGAAAGGCTGCAATGATGAAATCGTTAAGGCTAACCTCTTCAACACATTCTTCGGTTCAGTCTTTGTAAACAGCAATGGCTCATGCCCCACATTTCCCAATCGTACCACAACAAATTACAACGACCTACTACATGTCGATTTTACAGAAGATGCCATTGAAAAGGCACTACGCAACCTAAAACCATCTCTATCTATTGGCCCTGATGGATTATGTGCCTACTTCTTAAAAAAAGCTCTCAATCACCATAGCAGAACCTCTCAGCATAATCTATGAAATATCCTACAGAACCAGCTCCTTGTCTAACTTATGGTCACTAGCCACGGTCATCCCCATCTTCAAAAAGGGTGACCCCAGCCTAGTTGAAAATTACAGACCAATCTCATTATGTTGCGTCACCTGCAAAGTCATGGAATCAATCATAAACCAATCCATTACCCTCTACTTAGAGACAAACAACCTGCTCTCCAATAAACAGTTTGGCTTCAGAAAAAAATTGTCCTGCAATCTGCAACTCTTAACACTGCAAAAACATATGGACTTCACAACTTGACCAGGGTAATGCAATAGATGCAATTTATATAGACTTCTGTAAAGCCTTTGATTCAGTGGTTCACGACAAACTACTTCTAAAATTAAAATCTTATGGCATTTCCGGTTCCCTACATAAGTGGATATCTGTGTTCCTATCAAACAGGCAACAAGTAGTAAAAATAGGAAATGCCCTATCAAACCCTGCACCTGTTAACAGTGGTGTCCCCCAAGGAAGCGTTTTAGAACCCACACTTTTTATACTTTACATAAATGACCTTTGAGATCATATTACAAGCAACTGCATTCTCTTTGATGATGATGTAAAACTATTCAACACCACCGACAATACTGCTACCCTTCAAAAAGACCTTGACTATGTGTCAGAATGGTCAAACAAGTGGCAACTTCAAATCTCAACCAACAAATGCTCTGTCTTACACATTGGTATGCCACCAGACTTGAAATTTTGGGCGTAGACAATTTAGAACTATGCCGCCTTCAGTCTGATCTAAGCACAGTACATAAAATTATCTGCTACAATGTCCCACCTGTCAACAAATACTTCAGCTTCAACCACAACAATACACGAGCACACAATAGATACAAACTTATGGTAAACCGCTCCAAACTTGATTGCAGAAAATACGACTTCAGTAACAGAATTGTCAATGCCTGGAATGTACTACCTGACTCTGTGGTTTCTTCCCCAAACCCCCAAAACTTTAACCTTAGACTGTCTACTGTCGACCTCACCCCATTCCTAATAGGTCTTTAAGGGGCGTGCATAAGCGCACCGGCGTGCCTACCGTCCCTGTCCTAATATTCCCTTTCATTCGTATCCATTTCTTGTATTCATAATCATGTTTATACTTATATCTGTTATCTAATACATGCTTGACGAAATGAATAAATAAATAAATAAAATATTTATTGCATAGAGCTGCGCCATTATATTTATAAGGGATGAGTTGCCTAATCCAGAGATGCGAGTTTTGGACCCAAAGAATACAAATGAAGGCATCAACTAGGCATAGTAAACTTCGGTTATGCTGGCAATTTCACCTGCTTACAGGGATTCATTGCTCTGCTTAGATTTCAAAAAGATGTCTTGCTTACACCTGACTTTGTGAAAAAAAATAACCACAATGACAAAGAGGAGATCTGAGGTCGATTTTTACAGTGGCAACTGAAGCCTTACATAAGAATTGTTAACAGAAAGACATAATGTGAAGTGTGGCTATTGAGGAAGTTGGTTCTTCTCTGTATGATTTATTGACAGTAGACTGAGAGACCTCTCAAGGCTTAACAAGACGGAACAGCTATACAACCATCTTCAGGAACTAAAATTGCAAGAGCTGTAGCCACAGCCACGGGAATACATTGACAGCGATAGTGGAGATTGTAAGACCAAAGAGACAGAGGATAAGCCAGACAGAAATGTATTTTTGTATAAAATCTTGTTGCAATCAATTGCATTAAAACAAGTATTTGGTAATAATACCACATCCTGTCACTTCACTAGGATAGAACTAAAGAATTGTAATACATGCGATGAGGATGCATGGTATTTATTGAATGTATAAACTATAAATAGTAAGCATTCAGAACTAAATGAGTAAAGATAACACTGAAGTCAAGGTTCTGGAAGGTCCCACAATTGTCAGAAATTAAATTAAGGATATATTATTGGGTAGAATAGAAGAATGCTGGAATAAATGTTTCATCCCATATTTCATGCCTTTTCTATAAAATAGAGCAGCATGGATTTTACTTCAGGGTTTGGCTCAGCAGGCTCTATGATTTGGAATAATATGGGATACTGAGAAAAATAACATCAGCCAAGAATCTAGATAAGACTGGATGAAAACTGCATGGATGATGTTATTACAGAACTTCTTGACCATTCTAAAAAGAATTGAATCGAAAGTCTTTGGCATCTGCATTCATTCAGGATATTTATGATTCCTCCAGTTAAAAACATCCAGTGCCTACTTGAAAATTGGTTATATAGCAATGAGAAAACCCTGATAGGGCTAAAGATGTATGGTTTAGACCAGGGGTGTCAAATTTGCATCGTCACGGCATCGTCACGTGACATATTGCGACTTTTTTCCCTTCGCTAAACCGGGCATGGGCGTGGCCAGTGCGTGACGCATCCAGCCCACGACCCGCAAGTTTGACTGCCTTGCTCTAGTCTAAGCCATGGAAATAAGCCTTCAACACTTCCCTATTTTAACATGATAATTGCATGGAGTTTATTTACAGCAGAAAGCATGTTTTGGAGCATGAAGAAAAATGAGTACCTATGAGTAGGAAATGAAAGACATAAACAATGTGGCCTTCCTTTAAAAATCAAGAGTTGTGACAAGGTTATAGAGAATGGAAGGTAACAATCTGAATGAAAACACTGGCCATAGAAATATGATCATTCCTGATATATATCCATGTAGGACAGTTAAAGACAAGAAGGATGGCCCCAAAAACCATGTAATCAACCAGGTAGCAATCACAGGGATGAGGCAGCCAAAAGCTTGCCCTGCCCTAAATATCAATTCCTATCTTTTTTTGTCTTGTCACCTTGTTTATGTCTTATCTTGAATTCCATGTGCTCAACCTGAAGCTCATCCATAGTCTTACAGCTGATAAGTATAGTCTGTAATGGAAATTACCTATCGAGATTGGCATGGCCTGAGAATCTTCCATCCGTTTAACCACAATATTGCATGGCTGATCCATAATAAATAATTCTGCTTAGTCTGGAGACAGGATCCTGAATACTGACTTTAACACATCTTTTGGTAACTGAGGCATTTACAGCTGTAGAATAATCAGAATCATGAGATTGCAGGTTGATCCTGTAATCAGGAATGGCAATTGCAAAAATGAGCCTGAGTGTCATGTGACACTCACAGGGGCATGAAAAACACCTAATGATACTTAGTGTATTAACAGCAAGGGAAAAAAGCCTATTGAAGAAAGGCAGTAAAATAGGGGAAAAACAGACTTGGGAAACTCACTCTGAAAGAGAATGTGCAGGTTGTATTGCTACAGCAGTGAAAAGAAGAATAGGGGAGCCATGCTGTGTATATATCACCTCTGTAGGTTTCCTAGTTTTTGAATCTTCATAATCTAAGCTAAAACCATAGGGATGATTCACAGATTTTTTTATTTGTTTCATCAAGCCTGCATATTCTCAATCCCCATTTTCAGAATTCAGGTGAATTGACCTTTACTGTCCAACAAACTAATTGTGAAAAGTCAGTGCTGCTGTTTTTAAGGGGGTACGGGAAGGATAAATGAAATTAATAACAGGTTTTGAATGATGGAATGATTTTCATTCCATCTTCAGTTTTCAGCTACAGTAAGGTATGACATTATGCACAATGATTGATTGCAAGCATCTTATACTAGCAAACATCAAGGACACCTTGCCTTGTGTGTGTGTGTGAGGGAGTTAGATTTCTCAAGCATGATTCAGTATTCAGATAACAAATATTCAGATAACAAATATCATCTTAAAAGCAGCAGTAAGAAAAGAATGTATGTGTGTGTAAACACACACACACACACACATATGCAACAATGCAAGCTAACATAACTGATGTCATTTTTAAATTTTCTTCTACAATGGACAATATTTTTTCTGTATTCATTCATTCATTCATTCATTCATTCATTCATTCATTCATTCATTCTTCATTTTATATAGCCATCCATCTCACATTCACTTATGTCACATTACTTCTTGTAATGGCTATCACATAAGAACAGCTTAACATTTGAGCTACCTATTACCATGGATTTCACTTACAATTAAATAGTGAATATCCTTTACAATTCTGATTTCATGGGTTTACTCAGCATAATTACATTTTGGGATTATTAAAACAATTTATCCAATATACTTCACTGATGAGTGGGAGTTTGCATCTCATTTAACTATATTAAAATGTAGTTCATACCCAAAATGAGAAATTTGTCCATGAGATATTGTCAATGATCTATATAAATTATTTGGATTATTTATTGATAATTAAGATGTATGAGGCTGCTTTACTGAATCATTTTTGAATAAATATAAGTGCATCATTTATTATATTGTTATTTATAAAGAGATTAGACATACAATGTCTGTGTACAAGAACTTGGTTGCTTTCATCCAACTAATGTATAGGTTTTTATAGCATCATCCTGTATTTTTTATTGTAATAGTTAGAGGAGGCTATAAGACACTATCAGTCAATACTATAGAAATAGCCTAAGATTTTAGGGCCTGCAATTCTCTCTGTAGCAGTGGTGGGATTCAAATAATTCCACCACCAGTTCGCTGAAAATGCGGCTTCTGCGCATGTGCGTGTGCACGACTTCTGTGCATGCGCACATCTTCTGCGCATGGCTTCAGCGCATGCATGGCTTCCGCCACACGGCGAGGCTCGACCAAGCAGCCTTTCAAATTCAAATTCAAATCTTTATTGTCAGAGTACAACATTCAGGGCCTGTTCCCCTCCATCTTTGCTCTCCGGGGCAGTGGCTGCTTCTCTCCGCACTGCTGGGAGAGTGTCTTGTGCAATTTAGCAGCTGTGAGCCGCCGCTTTCCTCTAAGTCCCATCCGGAAAGCGCTGCTGCTGAGAGAAACAGCATTCAACATGGCTGCTGCTTCTCTGTGCCGCAGCACTTTCCGGATGGGACTTAGAGGAAAGCGGCAGCTCACAGTTGCTAAATTGCACAAGACACTCTCCCAGCAAGAGCAGCAGTGGAGCGAAGCAGCTGCCGACCCGGAGAGCTCATGGAGCGACCAAGGCTCGGCAAGGGACGGAAGAAGTGGCTGCAAGATCTCCACTGCAGCACTTTCTGGATGGGACTTCTTACAGGTAAGAACTGTCCGGTCCATTCCCAAATCGCTTCGGCCCTCCTGCACCCACGTGCCCCCACGTGTGGCCCTTCAGCCTAGCACAGCAGGCTGCAGGCCGAATAAATTGCTTTAGCCTGGAGGGCGTAGTTTGAGGCCAGAGGGGGGAGACGGCATGCAGGCAGAGGCCTAGGGCAAGGCCGGAGCGGGGAAATGGCACATTCCCCGACCCAGTCGAGGTGAACGGCGAGTAGGCGGAGGCTCCGGGGCAAGGCTGGAGCCAGGGAATGGCGCATCCCTGGGCCCCGACCTGAGGCAAAGGGCGAGCGGGTGGCATGCTTACCTTTGGTGAGCAGAGCAGGTGAGGCACGGAGGCAAGGCGCGGAGATTAGCTGGGTCGCGTGGTGAAGGCAAGATATATAGGGCGGGCGGGGTGGGGCGGGGTGGATGGGGTGTGGTGAGCAAGCGGGCGGGATGAGCAGGCGGGCGGGGTGAGCGGCGAGCGGGCAGGCAGGGGCGGGGCCAGGCAGAGGTGGTATTTGCCGGTTCTCTGAACTACTCAATATTTCCGCTACCGGTTCACCCGAACAAGTCCAAACCGGCTGAATACCACCTCTGCTCTGTAGCTATTAGAAACAACCAGCCTTGTTATCAATTATTGCTAATAAAAGCTTGAGTTTCTTCATGCTTCAGAATACAATTGAGAATTATGTGTAATTAACATTCAATAGCATTAATTTACTGTGAAGTGAGGTCACTGGACAAGGACAAATACTTTGATTACAGTGGAAAAGTTAAAAGCTTTTATAGCAACAAGAAAGAAATTGTTATTTATGTATTTATCAAATTTAGAGACTGCCTGTCTCTAAATTTCCTCAAAAAGTATTCCTGATACATATAATTGTGCTTGTGCTCAGTAACAGAATAAATAAGAAACTTGTGATCATCTGCCTTGTATGTACATACAGTAAATATTGTCCTACAGGACAAGCTCCCTTGGTTTTGTTTCTGCCTGAAAACAGACTTTCTGTTCTTCACAAAGAAGTAGGTGGGACCAAGGCAAAAGAAAACCATCGGACTTTACATTGAAATGAACACAATTGAAATTAATTAAATACATTGCATTGAAAGCCAGCAACGTATTTGCAAATGATTTATTAAAATTTTCCACTCTCATTTTGGAAGGGAAACTGGTGTCAGTTTCACCAAATATCTTCGTGAGAATAAATACAATAGAAACGTGAGAATTATTTTTACAAACCAAAGCAATGACACAGTGTGTATTGCTCCTTTCCTGTTTTTTTTCTCTCTTGTTGGTAGCCTTGTTCCATTTTCATCTCTAAGCATCATTCTGAACATTCTGTAGGGAAAGAAATGGCAGTTCTACAAATCAATCTGGAAGATTCAGGTAAAAAAGGCTGCAAAATGCCTTTTTTCTCTCCCTTTTATAGGTTTTTGTGGAGGATTTTTTTTCACACAAAAGAAGTTAGGGAATGGTGGATTCCTTTTCCACAGGGATGATCTTATTTGAGTGTGATATGCAATAAGATCAATAAAATTTCCTGTATTAAACTAACAAAATCAACATATAATCACAATGTCTTTTATTTAAGTATTTTGCAATAATAGCACCTGGGTCTCTAAAATGTGTCAAATTTGCTGAGCTGAATGTAGAAACATTTATTACTAGCCATTATCTCCTCTTTTGGTTCTGATATGTGTGTTATGCAATACAGAACAAGATTTCTCTTCACTGTCTCTCCCTTCTCACGCACAAGCACACACAAACACAACATAGTGTTTTATCTTGCAAATAAATTGGTCCATGAGGAGATTAATTTTCTGTCCACGCCTTAAATACGTTAATGCTGCCTTTCACAGTTCAGTACATCCATTTGTTATTTCCACAATTCACCCTGCTTTCCAAGTCCATCTGATGAATGAGCTAATCTGGAGTGCATGAGCTATAAATAAACACAACATCTGTTGGAGTGAAAGGCTTGAATGACTGGCTATACAAATGAGTACTCAGAAATCCTTGTATCTGATCAGGTGGTTTCTATAGTTAGGAACAGGGCTCATGTGCAGCACACACACCTCTTTCTGATTTCTGTTTTACTCACTGCTCAATCAGGTGATACTTTGAAAGGTCCATCAGATTGACTTCTTAAAACAGCTGCAATTATTTTAGCTTTGCCAGAGAGCAGGGAGTTCCTTTGCTGACATAAATCCATACCATGTCTTCCCAAACAATTTCGAGATATGCACAGCAGAGGTGGGTTCCTCCCGGTTCGGACCGGTTCACCCAAACCGGTAGCAACCTGCTGGTGACGTCACGGAGCCGGTTCGGTTGGTGCCGGTCCGTGGATGCCGCCATCTTTTTTTTGGATTATTATTTTTTTTTTGAAAAAAAAATTGGGGAATTTTTTTAATTTTTCTTCTCCTGCGCCGAAGCCGAGTTTCTGG
>QLTV01004097.1:3444770-3455677 GCA_003457575.1 Thermophis baileyi
CCCACCCCACTCCAGGGGCAGGATACTGCACAATCCCCATTCCCCCCCCACTCCAGGGGAAAGATACTGCACAATCCCCATTCCCACCCCACTCCAGGTGCAGGATACTGTACAATCCCCATTCCCACCCCACTCCAGGGGCAGGATACTGCACAATCCCCATTCCCTGCCCACTCCATGGGAAGGATACCGCAAAATCTTCATTCCCACCCCACTCCAGGGGAAAGATACTGCACAATCCCCATTCCCACCCCACTCCAGGGGCAGGATACTGCACAAGCCCCATTCCCACCCCACTCCATGGGAAGGATACTGCACAATCCCCATTCCCTCCTCACTCCTGGCCCAGGCGGAACGGAGGGAGGCGTTAGGTGAAGGTGTGAGCGAGCGAGCGAGCCGTTTGAGAAGTTGGAGGGTGGGCGTGTGCACTACGCAGGACTTTTCCCGGGGGAGGCTGAACGAGGGGACGGCTGCTTTGCGGGGGGGGGGGGAAACCGGAGCCTCAGGCGACCGGCTGAAAAGAGCTCCTCTCTGCCGGAGGAGCGGCTGAGAGACAGAGGCAGGGAAGAGCGCTGGGCGGCTGTTCCCCACGTGGTGTTGATGCCTAGCCACTGAACCGCCGGGCTATAAAGTGAACCGGGAGCCCAGAAGAGCTGAGCTTCAGCCAGAGAGCGAGCGCTGCCTTCCTGGAGGAGGATACTTTGCATCCCGTTTCAAATCACTGCGCGGCAGTTGGAAACTGCTGCGCGGAGTTTTCTTTTCACTGCGCGGCTGCGCAGCCGTGCAGCTTAGAGGGAACATTGGTCTCATGCCATGAAGGGTTTAATTTGGTATTTTATTTTGACTACGTTCTTTCTGGATTGTTGTGAGCCACCTAGAGCCATCATATGAGATATGTGGCTATGTAAGTTCTAAAAAATAAATAAATAGGTGACAACAAGCATCATGGATTATATACAGAAACTTACTGGAAACCAATGCAGCATGCATAGAAAAAGTGTAACATTGGGTGACTGGAAGTACACATATTGTCCAAGCTGCTACATTCTGGACCAATTGCAACTCCTGGATGCTTCTCAAAAGCATTCCTACATACAAAATTTTGCAGGACCTTTTCAGAAGATGACCAAAGTTTGAGTGATTATGTACAATGTCTCCCAGCCCAGGAAAGGGCATACTTGGCACAAAGAATTATGATGCACAAAAGTTCCCCTGGAGATACAGTTGCCACCAAGCAGGAGCCAGGAGTCCAGAAAGAACTTAAAAATGTACAGCCGCACCTAGAACTAAAATAGAGCATCGCCATATCTGGAAGAAAAAGGAGGATGGCTAAAACCCTATAACTACTTGGTTTTGCTATGGTTGAGCCAAAGTCTTTTCCTCTCCATCCAAAACTTCATAGCTTCCAGACCCTGAGACAAGAACTCCATAGTCAGCCTGGGGCAGAGCACTTATAATCAGGGGTGGGCTTCAAAAATTTTAGCAAGGGGTTCTCTGCCTGGTTGCTGGGTGGGCGTGGCCATGGTGGGCGTGGCCTAGTCAGCCTCCTGTACCACGGTGGGGGGCGTTTTTGCCCTCCCCGGGCTCCGGAGGCTTTCCTCGAGCCTCCGGTAGGGCAAAAATGGGCCTCCCCAGGCTCTGACGGCCCTCTGGAGGCCAGAAACTGGCCCGTTTCCGGCCTTCCTGAACTTCCGGTAGCCCCATTTTTCACCCTCCCCGAGCCTCTGTGCACACCCTGCACTTACCTGCATCTAAAACGGGCTGCATGGGGACTCCTGGGAGGGGAGGGCATGGGGTGGGTGTGCTGGGACCAGCCAGGAGTGGAATTTGGGGGTTCTCTGAATTGCACAGAATCTTAGCTAGAGGTTCTCCCAAACCCCTCCAAACCCCCAGCAGCCCACCCCTGGTTATATACCACTAAATTGTTGTTTGCATACTCATGATACCTCACTCCACTCCATTAGATGATCTTACCGAACAGCTTCAAGTAGATGTTAAAAAGGAGAGAATGTTGAACCTTGTGGCACCTCACAAAGCATAGGCTGTGACTGAGGACTATCATCCCATCAACACTGAGTAGCAATAGCACTTAGACTTATATACCGCTTTACAGTGCTTTACAGCCCTCTCTAAGCGGTTCACAGAGTCAGCATATTGCCCCCAACAATCTGGGTCCTCATTTTACCCACCTCGGAAGGATGGAAGGCTGAGTCAACCTTGAGCCGGTGAGATTTGAACCGCTGAACTGCTGAACAGTCAGCTGAAGTAGCCTGCAGTACTGCACTCTAACCACTGCGCCACCTCGGCTATAAGTAGAACTTATAGTAGAAGTAGAAGAACCAGAACAAAATTGTGTCTCTGATACCTAATTCCTGGAGTCAGTCCAGAAGGATATCAAGCTCAACAGTATAAAAGGCCACTAGGAAGTCAAAGAGAGCAAGGATACCTGAACAACAAACATACTACTCCCATCTGAAGTAATCCACAAGTACAATTAATGCCATTTTGGTCCATGCATGGGTCTAAAATCTCGACTAAAAAAGGTCCAGATAACCAACTTCTTCCAGGCTCTCTGAACCTGCAGAACAATAACCTTCTTAACAACTTTCTGTAGAAAGGAAAGGTTGGAAAGCAGAAAAAAATGTTCAAAAAGATTAAGTCAGTGATGACTTTTTGAGGAAGGGGACTTGTTCAGTGACAGCAGGCTCATCCCCTCATTCAGGGATACATTTACCACCTACCCACATCTCCTGGGAGCAACCCGAGGAGACATATCAATATAAGATGCAGGTAGGCAAGGTTACAGCTCTGAGACTCTATCCAGTTCCTCCTGGAATCACAGGATCAAACCCAGCCAGTAGGACCTACATAAAAGCCAGATATCAGATTGTGGCACATCTGAGTGACTTTCTCTGGCAGGTGCCTAGTATATTCTTCACAGTGTCCTTACAAATGTGTCTCCTTAGAAGGGACTGTTACAGGGCTGATACTTTGCTGCCCTTAATGTTGCAGGTCTTAATAGTGTCTCCAAGTCATACTTCGCCAGATTCACACCTAGGAGCCCTCCAATGGCACTCTAGATGTGTCTTTTCCTGTTTTACCTCCCTCAGTTCCTCTGTAAATCAAGGGCAGTCCTGGGATCCATAATTGGATGTGAGGAAAGGCCACATACTGTAGGCAAAATCTGATCCAAGATGACTCTCATTCCAAGCTCCAACTAAGATTTCAGCCAGACCATGTATCAAATCTTGTGGAATAATTCCAAACTCTCTCTGGAACCCAGTTAGTGCCCGTGGTGGACCAATTAAATAGGTCCATTGTCCCTGTAGTGAGGAGTTAGCTCTCTAGCTTGCTCACTTCTTTCAGAATTTCACTACAATGTTTTCCCATCCTTCCCTTTTCAATACAGCTTCTTTTATTACCTGACTGTGTCATGCAAATGAAATGAAAGCAGCAGCAAACTCTGCACGCTCTAATTTTGGAATTAATCTTAGAATTATTCTTTGTGAAATCAGAATGCTGGAGTGAATCATGGAAGAATGGCTCACTGAATAATAATAAAAGAAATGGCAGAAAATATCTGATCCACACTTCAAAAGACACTTGGCCATTTATTTATTTTCTCCATCAAAAGTTAATGATATGACCACCAGGAAATCCCCTTGTTAGGCTACACTGAGAAGGCATTGACCAACTACGTCAGTGTTGTTGCCAGAGAAACTGCACAGATGTGTCCACGAAATGATCAGGTGTCAAACTCAATTGGAGGGAATATTTATTTTTATTAGTGGACATTACAAACTCTATGGCAAGAAGTTGCTATGCCACTCCCTAAATCCTTATATCAGTACAAATCTCCAGGGTGGGCAGTTCTGCACTATAAGAATAGATTTAAATCTTCATATTCTATGAAAATTTTCCCATTAAAATATTAATGCCATCTTGATGTTAACTAGATGTATTCCAATAAAATTAGACATGTATAATTCCAGGGGTGGGTTCTGCTTTTCTTCGCTGCCAGTTCTCTCAGTGACATGCCACACGGGCACACACGCGCTTCGCGCATGCACAGTGCTTTAAAAAACAAGATGGCGCCGCCTATGGCGCTGCCGAGAGAACCGGCTCGGGGGCATGGCAGGCATGGGTCACTACCAGTTCCAGCGACCCATGCCGCCACATTACTAACGGTTCTATAGAACCGGTCTGAACGGGTAGGAACCCACCTCTGGTATATTCAGTGTGCTTTCTTCTATACCAAACATTGCTTTTTATTCTATTTCTCAATACACTAAGCTAGATCTCTTAAGCATTTATTCTGTTCTGAAACATTCAAGATCCCTTCCATTTCCAGTTGAAAGAGACAACCTGTAAAACTTAAAAAACCCTCACTAGGCCTTGGACTCAGAAAAAGCTGTTCCCTTGTCTGGTTGTTTATCTTAAGGGGGAAATTTATGTTGAGTTGGACAGCTTTAGAAATTTAAGGAATAGATGAATGGATTGGAAGACAGACAGACAGACAGACAGACAGACAGACAGACAGACGGACAGGCATAATTTTTCAGCATGGCTACCTCTTCTTAATATTTGATATTCTATTATACAGAATAACAGAATTGGAAGAGACCTTGGAGCTCTTCTAGTCTAACCCCAGGAGTATTCCAAGTGTGATCTTACCAAGGCAATATATAGTGGTACTAATGACATGATCTTGATACTATTCCTCTGTTGATGCAGCCTAGGCTTTTTTGGCAGCTGCAGCACACTGCTGGCTCATACTTAAATGGTTGTCCACTAGATTCCTATATTCCTCTCAAAGTTACTGCTGTTAAGCCACATATTACCTATTCTATACCCATGCATTTAATTTTCTTGCCTAAGTGTAAAACCTTACTTTTCTCACCACTGAATTTCATTATGTTGGATAGAGTCTAGTGCCCAAGTCTGTCAAGCTCTTTCTGGATCCCCAATATCTACAAGCAGATACAATGTAGTCAGCTGTAGTGTCTCATTCTGCTTCCTGCACAGATTAGGCCCAATTATCTAATAAGTATAGTAAAATCAAACTATGCACCATATTGCATCCTATAGGCAAATAATTGTGTCTAATTGCTACCAATGGCATTTATTTTCCTGCATTAAAATTGTTCACAATGATAATAACAATGATGAAAAGTATAATTATGAGCCACAGTGGTGCAGTGGTTAGAGTGCAGTACTGCAGGCTACTTCTGCTGGCTGCCTGCAATTTGGCAGTTCGAATCTCACCAGGCTCAAGGTTGACTCAGCCTTCCATCCTGAGTCAACCTTGAGCCTGGTGAAATGAGGACCCAAATTGTTGGGGGGTAAACCGCTTAGAGAAGGCTGTAAAGCACTGTGAAGCGGTATATAAGTCTAAGTGCTATTGCTATTAGCTTGGTGTCACCTGCAAATTTGATGAGTTCCCTTTCTATCACATCATCTAAATCATTTATGAAGATGTTGAAGAGTACTGGGTCTAAGCAGAACCTTGGGGTACCCCATTGCTTACTTCCCTCCATGTATACATAGTTCCATTGAGTGTGGTTTGTCAGCCATTTACAAATCCATGTGGTGGTGATGCTGTCTATTCCACAGTTTTCTATCTTACCAAGAACTAGGTTATGATCTACCTTGTAAAATGCCTTACTAAAGTCCAATTGCAACACAGCATTTTACTGATCCACTAATTTGGTCACTTTATTGACGAATGCAATAAGATTTGTTTGGGATGGTCTCTTTTTGATAAACCAGTGTTGACTTCTAGTAATTGCTTTGCTTGCTTCTAGGTATTCACAGATCCATTGCTTGATTATCTTTTCCAAGATCTTTCCAGGTTTTGATGTTAGATGCTTGTCTGTAGTTTCCTGGATCCATTTCCCCCCTTTTTTGAAGTGGAGACCACATCAGCTCTTTTCCAGTCTTCTGGTAGTTCCTAATACTCCAGGATCTTTGAAAGACATAGTCCAGTTGTTCTCAAATCACATCTGCCAGCTCCTTCATAACTCTGGAAGGTAGTCCATCTGGTCCTGGTGATTTGAACTCATCTAGAGTGAACAAATATTGTGTTACCATTTTCTTGCCTGTAGAACCTCATATGCCCCAAGTCTCCTTAATCTCTTTGATGGCAAACTCAACCTGTTTTTAAGTAACTGGCATATCTAACATATCTTTCTACTACCCTGGATTACTTTTCCAAATCACATAATCTTGTTCTTATTTTCTCTTTTCCTCTATGTGCTGTAAATCCTCTATTAATGGCACTCATAAAATTTTCCCTTAGTACAAACAATTGTATTATAGATCAGGCACTCCTGAATATCTCAACAGTAATATTTATATTAAAATAATAAAGCATTTGTTTTTAAAATTCTAATCTCCTGAAGGACTATGTTCTAATTATTATAGCTGAGTCAAAATGACAGGCAGAATTGCAAACATAATGAGTATGAAAAACCGAACATTAGTGAGAGAAACTAACTAAAATAATCTTAAGAATTCTAATTTATTCAGATGACTGGAACCTAGCATCCTTCTGGTATATATGTTGTGGTTGGAACTTATGAGGATTGTCCACTCTAGTGAAACAGATACTATTTATCTACATAAAATAGATAGTAGGACTCCAATTATTTTCAAAGACAGCATCAAATGCATTGGAGTCTATGAAATGAAACTCACTACTAATAATTCTGACTGGAGATGCCTGTATGGCATTAATTCTCCATTTGCCATGCAAATCTAATCTAATAATTTCATACCAAGAATGGAGAATTAAGGTTCAAAGACATATGGTTTATTTGTAAAACTGCCAAGGTTGGTATGTGAATTGATTCTAACAAATATCCACATCTTCTTTTTGGGGGGATAATGGCCTGGACCCAGGAAAAATATTAATTACATTTTTGGAATAGAAAATAAAATTTTCTTTCATGGACCGTCTCAAAACCTCTGGCTTTATTGTCTTCAGTGATCCTTTTTCCTTTGTTTGTCTATCAATCATCTATGTCTCTGTCTGTCCATCTACCGTATCATATTTGTATAGTCATCCTTTCCTTTCTTGAATATTGTTTGCAAAATGATAATTATCCTTTAGATACCCACCATAATAAAATGTGTAGCTAAACCTGATCAACCCAGTTATTATTTATTCCCCTGTTTAAGCTGGAAAAAAGGAAATAGTAAGGGTAGTTCCAATTTAGCAATATATCTCGGGAGTTCTAATGAGGATATAATAATAATAACTAAATTTAGATATTTAAATAGATAAAGCAACAAACAAGCCATACTCACAAATTCAAAACTATTTTTATTTTTTCCCATAAGAGACTTTAGGGCAGGGCTGTCAATCTCCCGGCCCGTGGGCCGGATGCGTTACACGCTGGCCATGCCCACGCCTGGTTTAGTGAAGGGGAAAAAACGTCCCAATACGTCACATGATGCCGCTGTGACGATGTGAGTTTGACACACCCCTGCTTTAGGGAAACACCTTCCTTGTGTCTTTTTGGAGGAACTATGGCTACAGCACGATGGTAAGATTGCAGAAGAATAGGGAATAGCAAGATAGTGTAGTAACAGGATGAGAGAGTGTTTGGTTAGTAAAGTTATTATGGAATGGATGAGTTGGCAGGGCAAGAAAAGGATGCATTTTGGAAAACTGGGCATGGTTACCAGCCCAGACATAAAGGTTTTTGTACCCACTTCTATTGAGGAATAAACCAAATGCCAACCTGGGTAAAATTATATTATGAAGCAAAATGGGAGTAAAATCATTTGTTGTCCACCTTCTTTTTAATATTCCTTTGTTATTCAAGTTTAGCTAATTGTAGAACAAGAGGGTTTTTCCCCCCAAATAACTAAGATGTGGCCATACATTGCAAGGTTTATATCACTCAGTCATTATATTAACCAAAGAATCCTGGGAAATGTAACCTTGTGAGGATGTTGAAAATTCTGATAAGTGTCTTCGACTGTCTAGTTTTAAACTTCCCCAAGGCAGTTTAATAAATTACAAAGCATTTAAAACCTGCAGGATAAACTTTGAAACTATCTTTGCATACTACATACTACAGAGCTGGGTATTCTTTTGTATTACCCCATGCCAAATTAGAGTGGATTCTGTATCCCAAAGGAATTTTAATGAGTAAACTGGCATATGCTACAGGCATTGTGACTACAAAGCTTTGCGATCCTAAAAGCACATTTTAATTGGATGTAACATAGCAGAAGTCCAAAATTAACATCCCAAACCCAATTTAGGCTAGTTTTTGGCAATTACTTCGGACTTCCACACTTTTTTATTTTACATTATTTACATTAATATTTTTAATGAGGAAGGAAGGAAAGATATGCACCACTGTACCACTTGTAGTCCATTGTGTTGGTACCATGTAAAGATGTCAGATAAGCAAAGTTAGCTAGACAGCACACAAAAGGAAAATAACAATAACATCAACATATCAGCATAATAAAATAGATGCAAAAAACCAAACCAAACAGAGCAACAGGTTTAAATAGGCTTTAAACTCTCTTTTAAAATGCTGGATACCTGATGAAATAGTATTCTAACTTGATGTTGAAACAGCAGACAGACTTCACTGGAGGCCATTATCATGAAAAAGTCTCCCTTTCCCCCAAAATCTAACTATCTGCAAAATGGAGAACAGATGCAAAATGAGCCTGTAGCATATTGCATTGCAATACTGTGCACTTGAGAGTTCGAAAGAAGTCTGGTGATCAGCAATGACAATGTTTGAAACTGCAAGTTGGTCAGCCAATGATTGTATGTTTGGTAGAATGTTCTTTAACAAGGGAATAATACGTGAGATGCAAATCTGAAACATCCTGCTTTCACAAAAAACATCATCCTCAGTATTGTAGATAAGCGTGCACAATGTAAGGTGTTGCTGTTTCACCTGGTAAATACATTTTCTGAAAACAGTTGGATTTTGCGTGCATCATTAGGAGCGGTGCTACAGTGGTAAGAAACATCTCTTTACATATCAAGAGAGACTTTCCAATTTATGCCATTGAATTCATTGATCCTCAACCTGCATTTTTATTTCTCCGGAAATATTTGCAGATGCCATCAGTCACATACCAGCTCACTCACTCACATGCACATAGATTTAAAAAAACAAAACAAAAACCAAGCCTTACATTTTTGAATGAATAAATCCCTCCAAAGCTTATGAAACATTATCGTGAATCAATGCATTTAGAACAGTAATCACGGCTGTCAAAAGAGCAGATTACCCTAGTTAGATATTTACTGTATACTTGTGATTTTTACACATTAAATTATGGGAGGGGGGGGGAGTGAAATGGAAAAAAAATGTTAAAATTGAACAGATGAGACCTCATTGCAAAATGTTGTTTGTGGGGGTGTAGACATAGTCTTCCTTCTCTAACCTCAGTTTCTCACTGACTAAATCTCAGCCTGGAGATCATTTTTCTTTGCATGCAAAGCTCCATTTTTTTTTTCTTTCCAAAGCTGCTTTTGTTTTGTTTTATGTTTGTGGATTTTTTTATGCCTGCAAAGCTCCCTTTTTCCAGGCAGGGTTAATAAGAGAAGAAAGGGAAAGCTCACAAGAACTCTTCTTGCTTCTAACCCCTTCTCTTTCTTCCACATGACTCCAAATAAACACAGCCAAGACTTTTTATAAACATAATTTTAAGAGTCTTCAGAGAATGCAGATACTTCTGATATGACAACACCATTGAGGCTTCCTGGAATAAAAGGGGTTATTTCCAAAACTTTGAATATGTTCTTTAAAGTAGGTTAGGTAGTCTTCACCCCAAAGATCTACATAACATGCATACAAATGCACCTCAATGAATACAGATAAAAGCCTATGACACTATGTTGAACCACAATGAGTTTTGCTTGGGTTTGGATCAGCACGGGGCTGTCAAACTCCTGGTCCGCGGGCTGGATACATCACGCACTGGTCACGCCCACGTCCAGTTTAGCGAAGGGGGAAACAGTCCCGATACGTCACGTTATGCCCTGGCTCAGCATAATTTTGTTCATCTTCAACTACTATGAGTCATAGCTACAATCCCAATTGTGAGGATGATGGGACGCTGTTCAACAATGATCACACAGTGACAATCATAGATCTGCAGCTGTCTTGCATGTTAGATGAAAAATATAAAAATATTACTAAGGAATAATATGCAAGATGAGGGAGGGAAAGAGAAGGGGAAGTAAGAATGGGAGCCAACCAGAGTTTGTTATAAAATGGAAGGCTATATAAATGCTTGCCATAAATAAGAAATCCAACATTTGAAATATGTAAATGAAAAATTGTAAAATTGTTTGTCTATGTAAACAGGGGCATTTGAATAAAGAGGATTGAACTCTGCAAAATCAAAATCAAAACTTGATTGAATTTTTAAGTACATAAATGGAACAAAGCTGTTGCAAAACAGAATAGAATAGAATAGAATAGAATAGAATAGAATAGAATAGAATAGAATAGAATACAATAGAATAGAATAGAATAGAATAGAATAGAATAGAATAGAATAGAATAGAATAGAATAGAATAGAATAACAGAGTTGGAAGGGACCTTGGAGGTCTTCTAGTCCAACCCCCTGCTTAGGTAGGAAACCCTATACCACTTCAGATAAATGGTTATCCAACATCTTCTTAAAAACTTCCAATGTTGGAGCATTCACAACATCTGGAGGTAAGCTGTTCCACTGATTAATTGTTCTAACTGTCAGGAAATTTCTCCTTAGTTCTAAGTTGCTTCTCTCCTTGATTAGTTTCCATCCATTGCTTCTTGTTCTACCCTCAGGTGCTTTAGAGAATAGTTTGACTCCCTCTTCTTTGTGGCAACCCCTGAGATATTGGAACACTGCTATCATGTCTCCCCTAGTCCTT
>QLTV01004097.1:3482074-3515614 GCA_003457575.1 Thermophis baileyi
GGGGCCATCTCTGGAAACTTCGATGATTTCCTCGGGGGAGATGGTTGATGCAATAATTTTGCGAACCTTTGTGATATCAGGTTCATTGGTGACATCTAGCCCAAATAAAATAGCGTTATTACGTTTTTGTTCACGCTCAAGGGTGTCTTTGATGAGTAAGAATATATTGTTTGGTTGGTTGGTAGATGTTTGTGGTTGTGCTTGTGGTTGAGGTAGTGGTTGTTGAGCTTGTGATTGAGGTAGTGGTTGTTGAATTGGAATATGATTTTGAGCATTTGGATTTCCATTTTTCTGTGCTGTAATTTTTTTGTCCAAAGATGTGAAGCGTGCTTCTAAACGTGCTTCCATGGAGTCAATATATGATTGTTGTGCTTTTATGGTTGTTTCTAAGGATTGGAATCTATCAGCCATGGTAATTAGGTTATCCAGTATTGGTAAACATGGTGGACAGATATAAGGAAATGTGGAAGATGCTTGTAGGAAATTGGCTACATGTTTGTTTATTTCTGACAAGGGGCTGTCCAGTCACTTCTTGAAAGCCTCCAGTGATGAAGCATCCACAACTTCTGAAGCAAAGCTGTTCCATTGGTTGATTGTTCTTACTGTCAGAAAATTTCTCCTTATTTCTAGGTTGAATCTCTCCTTGATCAGTTTCCATCCATTGTTCCTTGTCTGGTCTTCGGATGCTTTGGAAAATAGGTTGTCCCCCTCTTCTCTGTGACAGCCCCTCAAGTATTGAAACACATGACATGAAACATGTCACCCCTGGTCCTTCTCTTCACTAGACTAGCCATGCCTAGTTCTTGCAATTGTTCTTCATATGTTTTAGCCTCAAGATCCCTAATCATCTTTGTTGCTCTTCTCTGCACTCTTTCTAGAGTCTCAACATCTTTTTTTATAGTGTTGTGACCAAAACTGGATGCAGTATTCAAGGTGTGGCCTTACTAAGGCATTATAGAGCAGTACTAGTACCTCACGTGATCTTGATTCAATCCTTCTATTAATGCAACACAGGATTGCATTGGCTTTTTTTGGCTGCTGCTGCACACTGCTGGCTCATATTTAATTGATTGTCCAGTAGGACTCCAAGATCCCTCATATAGTTATTGCTATTAAGCCAGGTTTCACCTAATATATTTGTGTACTTTTGTTTTTTCTTGCCTAAGTGTAAGACTTTTCTTTTCAGGACTTCATTTTGTTAGATGAAACAGTGGGGAAAGTTTAAAGCATGAGAAAGAGACTTCCTGTCTGACCTTATTGTCTTAAAAGGGGCACAGTGAAGGTTCAAGACATGCTTTCCATGTTTAATATAGTTGTGATATTTGTTTCTTGGCTTTTCCTCCGTGGCTTTCCACCCACCCACCCCAAACAGTTCATTACTATAATATTTAGTTTAATATGAAAATGGTGAGGGGACAACTACCATATTTTTCAGACTATAAGACGCACCGGTGTATAAGACGCACCAAGATTTCGAAGAGGTAAGTAAGAAAAAAAAGTTTTTGCCCTCCCCCAGCCCCCAGTAGCACTCTGCAGACCTCCTAAACCCTCTGCACACCCCGTTTTCGTGTGGGGCAGGGCTTCGGGAGGCCAAAAATGGCTGTATTCAGTGTATAAGACGCACCAACATTTCCACCCTCTTTTGGGGGGAGGGAAGTACATCTTATACTCCGAAAAATACGGTAGATTAAAACAACAGGCCTCATATAAATACCACACACAGAATAGCCCAAAGCACAGAGAGAGGTTTCCTGAAGATGGACTCTAGCATTAGTCCAAAAGCTCGGAAAACTAAACAATCTGGGTCCCGGTGACTGACCCAGATTGGATCGTGCAACATTATCCTGGGACACGTATATTCACCTTCATTCATGTTAGATTAAAACAGTCCACAGTGCAATCCTCTATTGATTGAAAGTATGTATTGATTTCCCTAGTTTTGAAAATACTTCTCCTCTAGGAATACACGCAGCACACATTGCATTCCTTTCCCAATTTTATTCTCAGAACAGCAACTGTATATTGTCAGCTGTAGCTGATTCTGTAATTGAACCTGGATCTTTCCAGTTCTAGCCAGTACCTTAACCACTCTACCATACTGTAATATATATTGTAATGTAATACACAAACTTACTAGTCTTCATCTAAATTTTTCACCACATTGTCTAATTAGGATGACCCTACAAAAGCTTATAGTGACAACTAGAACTATGCAAAACGTTTGAAAAGATTATCTACAAAATATGGTGCAACTAAAAAATCTCTTGAAAGCACCAATGAAAGTGTCTTCTAGATCAGAGGTCTCCAACCTTGGCAACTTTATGAGGTGTGGACTTCAATTCCCAGAATTCTTCAGCCAGCATGGCTGGCTGAGGAATTCTGGGATTTGAAGTCCACACCTCATAAAGTTGCCAAGGTTGGAGACAGAGGTGGGTTCCTACCGGTTCTAACTGGTTCTTTAGAACCATTAGTAGCTCGGCAATGACATCACAGAGCCGGTTCTGTTGGAGTCTCCGTGGGTGCCGCCATCTTGGATTTTGCTTCTGCGCATGCACAGAAGCTAATTTTTGCTTCTGCGCATGCCCAGAAACTATTTTTTGATTGCTGTGCGCTCGCGCACAGCGCGACCCTGAGCGAACCAGCAGCAAAAAGATCCAGAACCCACCCCTGGTTGTAGACCTCTGTTCTAGATGACCTAGATGCTTTAAGGGTTGCACAATTATATGTGCATGACCACAGACAAACCACCCTTCCTCTAGGATAGCAATGAAATGAAGCTGGCTGTGCATGCCTGCACAGGAAACTATGAATCATATCAATGCATTCTGCAAATGCATTTCATAACCACAACAGAAATTGATAATTTTAATAGAAATGTCCAATATCTTGGACACTATTTGACTTTCAGTTGTGGTTCATGTTTCAAGGGTAGAGAATAGTGGCTTGTTTATTCGTTTGTTTGTTTTTGGAATTAACTTCTGTAGTTTGGAGAAAGGGGCTCTAAAAATGACAGGGACATAGTTAGAGGAATTACCAAAGAAGACAAGCTGAAACTTTGACTCATCTTTTTGTGTATGGGTGCATTCAAGCCAAAATAGGTTTCTTAAGTTGGGTAGATATTTATATTCATTTTCACAGACATAAATACCTAACCCTGAGGCTATTCCCTTTCAGGATAAACAACATTATGCATGGCATGGAAAAAGAAGCTAGTGAGCAGAATAAATTCAAGAGAGGAGGTAAGGGATAAGAAAAGAACATCTAACAAATTCTTTTTTTGAAACAATTTGTTACACCTTTTCTATCCTTGAAAACCAATCTTGCCTCAATCATGCCCATACATTGCTTCATACAGTCCTATCAATTTTACCCAACTATCATTTTCTTGGATTTTTTTTCCTTCCTCCCACACTTTCCTTCATATATTGGCTTTGCACTTTGATAATCGTTCATTCTTTGGGTATGACTAAATCATCTCAACATGCACTATTTTTTCTAGAGTTACAAGGTTCTTGGAAAGAAAGAACCCCAAAAAACTTTAACCTTAGACTGTCTACTGTTGACCTCACCCCATTCCTAAGAGGTCTGTAAGGGGCGTGCCTAAGCGCACCAGCGTGCCTACCGTCCCTGTCCTACTGTCCTATTGTCCTCATCTATCTGTATTCACCTTGATTATGTTTATGTTTATACCTATACCTGCTACCTTGTACATGTTTGACAAACAAATAAATAAAAATAAATAATAAAAAAAGTTAAAATATAAGAGGCTGCCCCAAAGCCACAAGTGATAGCTTCTGAAACAGTTTGTAAGTCCCTAGAGATTTTTTTTTAGCAATAGCAATAGCACTTAGACTTATATACCGCTTTACAGTGCTTTACAGCACTCTCTAAGCGGTTCACAGAGTTAGCATATTGCCCCCAACAATCTGGGTCCTCATTTTACCCACCTCGGAAGGATGGAAGGCTGAGTCCACCTTGAGCCGGTGAGATTTGAACCGCTGAACTGCTGAACAGTCAGCTGAAGTAGCCTGCAGTACTGCACTCTAACCACTGCGCCACCTCGGCTCTATTTTCTTTTTATGACCCTGTAATCCCTTTTTTATTGGAGTGGAGTCTGGGTGATTGAATGGAGTTGAGTGTTTACTAGCCGGATGCCCTTCCTGACACCTATACAGAATTCACAGCAGATATTTTATCTTTGCTCCTAATAGAAAAACTTCTGTCAACTCTCAGCCTCACAATTGTGAGGTGAGCATCTTCACCTCTAGGCCACCATGCCACTTGTAAGTCCCTAGAGATACTTGAATGAAATCATGAGTTGTTTGGGGGATTGCTATCAGTAGTTGACCAGTCTCTGAATGAAAGAGGGTGGTATAGTAAGCTTTTGACTTCATTTGGTATATGCTTCTTATCATCTTACATTCATATGTTTGCATACCTGTGTCAGGACGTCACCCCTTCTCTCTCTTCAAATTATTATGTTAAGTGATTATTTGGTACATCCATTGTCAATGTTTTATTAATTGATTAAATGCAGCAAGCATAAATCATTAATGTTATTAGCAGCATTAAAAAATTAATGAGACAAAATGTTTGCTCTTCAGTCTCAGAGCCTTAGATCACTTTCTCTCTTGATCTCCCTCAACAAACACTCTATTTAAATTCTAAAGAGTAACATAATGAATGTTTATGCTTTTCTCTTTTATAAGGCAAATCTCCTGGCTGACATGGAAATGGTTGGGCCTCCAAACTATGGATAATAAGTACAGTGAATAATAACTTGATTAGAGCCAATTTGGTGAAGTGATTAAGGCATCGGGTTAGAAACGGGAAGATGTGAGTTTTAGTCTGTCATATGCACAAAGTCAACTGGCTGACACTCTCTTTCAATTCTAGGAAGAAGACAATGGCAAACCACCTCTGAAATCTTACCATGAAAATATAGGGACTTGTTTAAAAGGCCTCTAGAAGTCAACACTGACTCAAAGGCAATACAGTATATACATACAAAATCCACCCTCTTTATATCTACCACTTTAGGCATACATGGACTAAAATCTTACTTTCAGTAAGTATTACTATAGCTTTCATTGGAATTTTTTTTTCTTATAAATTGTAATAATTATCTAACATTGGGAAATAAATCTACTCTCCTTTATACAGAAGAATCAGAAACAACTCCTAATTTATTTATTTTTATGCTTTTGGTGGAAAGAAGCAAAGATCATTATTACGTCACTGTGGGTTTTGTTATATACATTTTTTAAAAAAAATATTCTGTGATGAAATGTGATGGAGATAATGCAGTCATGGTATAACTTTAATAGAAGACGCTTGTTAAAATCTGCCATCCCTGGTATTGTATTCCTTTGCTATAACATATGTCCATATTGAATGGAAAGTTTCACATTTTTACTCATACAGTACACAATCATTTTCAAGTTCTTAGACCAGATTTCTCCCCTGGGATTACCAAAACGTGAAAATGTAAAGTACCTTTTTGTTTACTTTAGATATTGTATATTGTAGCTTCAAATCAATTTCAGTTCACTGATGGCAGTAGAGGACAGTTCAAAGAAATTAAAGAAAAGTCTACTATGCAAAATGAATATATTACATACTTCTTTGTATGAATGGGAAAAAACTGAAATGGCGCAGGAAGAATTATTACTCCACATAAACATAAACTAATTTTCAGTTTTCCATAGTTATCATTTGATAGTCACCTATATCTCTGAAAAACTAGAATACAGATGACATTCTAAATTAAGGATCTTTGAAGGGCATCCTAGTAAATTTGAACTAGTAAAATAAAGACAGAAAAACATGTGGAAAGCAAAGAAAACTTTTAATGGGGTGTAGAGAAAATATAGCCGCTGGTAGATAAATAAAAGTCTAAGTCATCCAGATCATGGTTGTCCCAAAGGTGCTTTTTCAGGAGGCAACTGGACTTTCTTGTTTTTTCTTTGAAGACATTTCACTTCTCATCCA
Source organism: Thermophis baileyi (assembly GCA_003457575.1). NCBI lineage: Eukaryota > Metazoa > Chordata > Lepidosauria > Squamata > Dipsadidae > Thermophis > Thermophis baileyi. The sequence continues at coordinate 3,488,066 of QLTV01004097.1, forward strand.
AGAAGCTTCTTCTCTGACAGGATAGTAGGGAATGGAAGTAGGAATGGATTTACAGAGAAAAATTGCAGACTACAGGAACCAGGGGCACTACTCAGGTGACCCTGAAGACACAGTTAAACCTCCAAGTGCTTCAAGGACCCTCTAAAAGGATGCAAATGGCCAGCTGTCTGCAAGGAATATAAATCCTTTCGTTCCCCACTATCCTGTCAGAGCTGAAGAAGCTTCTTGGATGAGAAGCAAAACGTCTTCAAAGAAAAAACAAGAAAGTCCAGTTGCCTCCTGAAAAAGCATCTTTGGTAGATAAAGACTTTGAAGTAAAATTAAATCAATCTAAATTTTTGGATTTTCCTTTACAATTAGCATGTAACACCTTCTACAGGAATTCCTTTGTTACGTGACTATGATCAGCATAATCAGAAATATGTGGGTTGCAGTGATCCAGATAAAGAACAAGAAACCTTGACCATGAAATGTCAGAAGGCCTGAGGTAATCTAAAATTTGGATGGGTTTTCCTGAGCAACTGATATCTTGAGAAGGTAATGAAGCCAGCATAACAATTCTCATTGTTTTGTTTAAACTATTAAATGACTGCCTTCTGATTATAAACAATTATTTTATTTCCAAAAGCAGCTTAAGTGGGATGAAGTAAAAGGCTGCATCAGGTCATGTTTATCCAAAACATTTTATTTTTATGTCTTGTCTCAGAACTCCAGTTAAACTGTTTTGTGACTCAAATCAGTATTTATTTTCAAAAACTGGTCAAATCAATGGACTTTCTTATTAAAAACAGTATTTTATTATTAGAAATATCTTACATGTTCAAGTTCTGGATTATCAAAAATGGTATTTTATTGTTAGAAACCACTAGAGTGCTCCAATGAAGTTTTCTTCTGGTACACAAAATAGACTTTATTATCAAGTAAAATAATTTAAATATGACAAAGGAAAAAAACCAAGGAAAAACATCATCAAAATACATTCATCTCATATTTAATTAGTCACAAGAGTTTTATAAATCCATTCTGTGAAAGAATTGTGCATGTCTTTTGTGCTTATGGCTCTTCATGATGGGATTCAAGTTTGAAAAGTCATGTAGTTCTATTTGGCATCATACAAATGACCTCTTGATGTAATCCACATAATCCACCAATGGAACATAATTATTTTTTCATTATTTAGTAATGAAAACATCACAAAGATCCTAGAACATATGACCACTCAATGGCTAAAGATGCCTCCCATTTTTTAAATGGTCCCAACTATTTAGAGCATGGTCCTAACAGAGACAAACATTGCTTCAGGCTCAATAAGGTCTCACTCACTATTTGGATGTATTTCTTGGTTTGGCCTTAGGAGACAAGGCCCCTCAGAGTATCAAACACAGTTTCAGTCCTACAGGTATGTACTAATGCCAGCTTTTGCTGAATCTTTTTCATAAGGTTTCAGTGGCAGAATACGAGCTTGGGAGAATAGCAAAAGCAAAAAACAAAACATCATGTTCTACCCTGTTCCTATTTTTGGCTCTGGCAGAGTAGCAGGAATGCCAATAGACTATTTTTTTTTAAAAAAAATGCCTATACAACAACCTTCCAAAGGAGGAGGTTTTCTGATTTTTTCTTTCTTTCTTTTTTCTTTTTTTTTTTTTTTTTTTTTTTTTTCTGTTTTTTTCTTTCGTTTTTTTTTTTTTTTTTTTGTTTTTTTTTGTAATTGAAACAATACCCCACTCAGTTCTGAAAATCAAATTCAATATACATGAAGTTGCATAGTTTTATTGCCAGCAATGGAACTACATTGACTTCAGAAGAACATAAAAGGTGTTAGATGGAAAATCAAAAATTCAGACTATTTTAATCATGTGTTTTATTTTTCTTAAACTCTCTCAGGTATGTGAGATAGCAGAACAGAAAGTCAGTAAAGTGGTTGTTCCTATGGTCAGGATATGAAGGAACATGCGGATTAATAATACACCTGTCACAAGAGCAACACCTACTCCAATTATATTTTTAAGGCAATTTACCACAAAGATGTTTTGACATAAAACCCAATTAATGGCAGCTAGGTGCAGATGAGCTGAGCAGCTGTCCATGCATTGAAAACTACTTATTTCTTAAACGATACAGTATGTAACAATGTTCTTTACTGAAGCACAGTCTGGTTAATCTGAAGACTGCTTTTCAAACACTGCCCTTTTGCACCACAATCTGAACATTGGGTTTTCAGGCACTACGGTCTAGACTGACTTAGCCATGAAGATGAGCACCAAAATGACTCAACCTGTGGCTATAATTGGAAGAAGAGGATGCTGTTTTCATACTTGTTTCTTGGCTGCTTAAACCAGGTATCAGCCATAATTAAATATTTTCATCTTTATTTTCATAATGTATAAACATAATGATTTTGATTTCAATCCATGCTCATCTAAGAAACTTACTTGAGGGTGGTTCTCTTGATTTAACTGCTTTTCAGATAGACCTGCATGGCAAAAGGAATAAAGGGTTCCCAGTGCTTTCCAACTGTCCCCAAAGTTACAATGCAATTATATAAGCATCTGTGGTAGCTTATCTTCCTCTTTACCCGAGTTTCATTGGCAAATGATAAATTTTCCTTTGTTGCATTTTCATTGTATGTAATGATGGGAGATAAGCTGAGACACCAAACAACAAGTGTGAGGTGATGGTTGGATAAACATAGCAGCTCAACCCTACCTTTTAGCTTGTTGAAGTTGCTTTTAATTTTTAAAGCATTTGGGAAAAGATGTTATTCTTTTCTCCCACCCCCTAGCGCAATACACAAAAATGTGACTCTGGTAACATAAAAATTGTTGTGTTAATGTAAAGTAGGTGTTCAGTCATTCTTTATCCTATTGTTGTATTCTGAATTTAATCTGAAACCTACACCACTTTCTGATCACTAATCCATTAGGAACTATTTATTTCTTTTCCATTGCATGCTTTAGTGGCAATTTCCAGGATACAAAATTTCGGATGATTCAAACATGCATATACTTTTGTGGCATCTTTTTTCCCTAGGTACAGGATTTCCAGCCATATTTTTAAAAATACTATGTCAGTATTTACAGCTGGCCACTATGGAAATTGAAATCTTTCATATCTAGAAGGCCTCAGCTTGGAGAAAACTACCCTAAGTCATGCGGTGAGGATAGATCTGTATAGCGAAATGGGAGCCCACCACAGAATACTGAGTTGAAAAACCACAACAACATGGAATAAGAAAATAACAACCATTTCCATGATGTTGCCAAGAAAACTGTAGAATTCTATCAAAGAAGAAAACATAAATATTGATTTGATGGCGACCTCACTTTGAACTTGATTACTGAGAAACTAAGCAAGGGCATGAAATGGTATTATATTTATCATGTCATATTTCAAGGAATACATGACTCAGTCCTAGCAGATTCAATTGGCAACTGCTAGAAGTGGTCCTTATCTCTGAAATAATAGTTTATGAACTCAACTTTATTAGTTCAATTAGTTGAAATATGTATTGCCAGTGATTGATAACCTAGCTATCCTTAGGAAAACAACTATAGCAAAAGTAAGGATATTTGCCAAATAAATCAGTAGGATGTAAAAATAAATAACTATAAATAATACTAGCACTGATGATGTCACCTAGTTAGGGTAATGAAACATCTGCAAGAAAACAAGCAAGCTCAAAGAGCACCAAAGACCCCTCATTTCAGCCCTGAGCTACAAATATTCTCATTTATTGATAAGTAATACTATATGGCTATCTTAACTTTGTTTAGGTGTTAAATAAAAACATATTGAAGGCTTAATTTCTTTCAAATTTCCTCAGGACTTAACCTTGTAAGCTGCCTTTGATGGCAAAGCTCGGGTTCAGGGCGTAAGATGAATTCTTTAATATGGATTATATCTCAGTTGCTAATTAGAAAAGCTATTCTTTTCTACAGATTAGATACACTGACCTAAAAACAGTATCTGCCACATCCAACTCTCTTGCCTTCTGGCTAGGTTGATGTAGATCATTTTCAAAGTACTTAATTGTGTAGTGCTAAAGTGGAACAATGTTTCCAATTATTAGCCTAAATGAAGAAAAACGTAAAATCAATAGAATAGGGATATAGTCTTGGCTCTGTTCCCAAAACTGGGCACCTTAATTGGCCCCACAGACAGCTGTCCACATATTAGTAGTAGTGGTTCATAATTTTTAGTGTATTTAGATGACTAAATATATTCATTCATTCATTCATTCATTATCATAGTTACTGTATATAGCTGTCCATCTCACAAAATGTGATTGGGGGTGCACAATAAAATATACATCTAGATCTACATCTGTATCTATCTAGATCTAGATATCTATACTGTATCTATCGTCTGTCTGTCTGTCTGTCTGTCTGTCTATTATCTATCTATCTATCATAAAAATTAATATTATGATAAAAAAAGACATGGAGAGAGTGACAAACAGTAAAAGTGGAGTCACCTCAAGAACTCACCATTGCTTTGGAGAACCCAAGCCTGCTAACATAGCCAAGTTTTGAGGGATTTGCAAAAGGTTAACAAGGATGGGGTCAGCCTAACATAGTGGGATGAAAATAATATTCCATAAGGAGAGACCCATGGCAGAAAAGGATCTGTCACTGGGGTCCTGACAGATGTAGCTCTTTAGCAGATGGGACTTGCAATATGCCTACTCTATTGAATCTAATGGGACAGGCAGAATTGGGAAAACACAGTCCCTAAAATAACCTGCCCCCATGTCATGATGGGCTCTAAGGGTCAAAACCAGTGTCTTAATTTGTACCAGGAAGCAAACTGGCATCAATGTAATTTGTTTGCTGTTTTAGGGGCATACACCTCTACCTGTGGTGCTGCATTCTGCACCAGTTGAAGCTTCCAGAAATTATTCAAGGGCAGACCCACAAAGGTGCCCAAATTACTTGAAAAATAATCAATTCTATGATTTATTATGCTTAATATGAATTTCTAGATAAAAAGTAATGCTACATGTATAGTAAGCTGTGTGTAAAAACATCACCATGAATATGAAATTAAGCATTTTTGCTTTCAGTTTAAATAAATTATGTAAGCTGCTAGCCTGCAGTTTCAGAAGATTTATTAGCACATTAAATGCCTGATTGCCATTACCAAAAGAAAGCTGCTGTGTTCTGAATGCTTTTCTATTCTACTTACAGTATTCAAATACTGATCATATATAGGAATTAAATAAACATGATTTTGTTGTTGTTTTCAATAGTATAATATCCACTGAGGATAATTCCAAACCTATGGAAGGTATAGCATATAGATGTGGTGGGCAATCCGTTACATTTTCTTGTGTATTTTTACTGACTACGTGTAGCAAATAGCACACAAATGTTCAACAGTTGGGCATGACATGGAGAAGCAAACACAATGACATGTTTAGGATGGACTTTTTAGAGAAGCTGCCTACTTTTGTTTTTCTGACTACCTAAAGGCAATCATGATAGTCCCTTGTTTTCTAGTGTGAATCAGAGGTGTTTGCTGGGAGAATCAAATGACCAAATTAACATCTTTCCTTTGATATGCAAGATTAATCCCTTCATGGATCATGACATTGCATGCATGTATGAAAGAAAGGAGCAATTTGACTCTTGTTTAGTCAATTTGATGAAAGCAAAGAGGTTCCAGTAGACACTTCTGGTGTAGATGTTCAGAACGTGCAAACTTATGTTTATTTTATTCCTTTGCCCCAACTCATGTGTGTTTTATACCCTACAGTTGCCAAACATAAGCCCAAAATATTGGCTTTTGTCATAATTATCATCTTTGATTTTAAAAAAGGAGTCAGAAAGAGACTACAAGAGGAAGAAATCCATGTGACATAAATATATAAATTTATTGTTCAGCTGGGGATGCTATAGGTTGAATTGGGAAATTGTAATAAGTACAAATGAGGACATGCACATAGATTTTAAAGGCTGCAATTGTGTTGACAGTTACCTGATAATAAACTCTACTAAACATAACATGTATTATATATAAATACTATTTATTATGTACTGTCTTTATATTTTGCCTTTCTATTCTAATATCTTGTGCACTCAAATCATAACATAATCTATTTCTATGTATAGTGCTGCTGGGCCATTAATCCTAAACCTATAATACTTCCACTTGTAAATAGATCAGGTTTAAGATCAGGTTATTTACTTTGTGTATTCTTGTGGTAATCTCAAGTTATTTTCAATAAAATTGGCATTTATCTATTATATCATGTCATAGCAGAGGGAAAAGAAAATAAGATGATATTATCAGTTAAATTGAATGATCGAATTATATAAATTTTTCATTATTAGTCTGACTGATTAAAAGCAGAGATGAAGTTTCAAATAAAAATTCAGGTTTATCTAATGTAATAAAATATTGGAGATACAATTCTTTTTATTGAAGCAACATTATGAAAAAATATCAATTTATTATATACCATCAGGTTAGTATCAACTCTTAACAACACATAGATACCCTGTTTCCCCCAAAATAAGACATCCCCTGATAATAAGCCCAATCGGGCTTTTGAGTGCATGGCAATAAGGCCAAGTGCTTATTTCAGGGTTAAAAAAAATATAAGACAGGGTCTTATTTTCGGGGAAACACGGTAGATTTTCTCCATGACAAGCATCTGTGACCTAATCTTTCAGATCTTTCAACAGAATACCCATTGCTTCTGTAACTGAATTCATCCACGTTGCTGCTGATTGCCTGCTTCTTCTCTATTCTTCCATCTTTCCCATCTTTAGAACCTTCTCTAGAGAGCTAGGTGTTTGCATAATGTGTCCAAAGTAGAATAATATGAGCCTGCTTATTTGTGCCTTGATGAGGACTCTTGGTTGATTTGTTTGATGTCTGTTTTCTTAGCTGTCTGATATTCTAAGGAATCTTCTCTAACACCAATGTTCAAAAGCATTTGTTCACTCATGTCAGAAGCACTGAAGTGCTTCTGGGTTGAAAGAATTAGCCGGTAACATCACTGTTATCCAGGGGATGCCTGGTTGGGGACTCCTTTCATGTCCCCATTAAGTTGCCCACCAAAGTGGTACCTATCTATCTACTTGTGGTCACTGGCTCTCAAACTGCTGGGTGGGAAGGAGCTGAAACAAGCGATGGGAGCTCACTCCATCACATGGCGGCACCAGGTCTTGAATGCATCCCTGCCAATTTTCAGTCTTGCAGCCTAACCACATTATCCACCACACTCCTTTCAAAAGCATTAATAGTCTTTCTCTCATGGTTTTTTAAAGTCCAGCTTTGGTTTCCATAAAGTGTCACAGGGAATATCATTGCTTGGACTATTCTGATCGTTTCTTATAAACACTACCCTGCATCTGAATATTTTTTCCAAGGCCTTCACTTAGCTCTACCAAGGGCTTGTCTGCAGCATATTTCTTCACTGCTTGTTCCTTGATGTTGATGGTTGATACTAAAACACAGAAGCTATTTATGGCTGTGATATTGTCATTGTTAGTTCTAAGACTGACCGTTGTGTATATTGTCATTAGTTTGGTCTTTTTTATATTTAATGTTAGTCTTATTTTTTTCACTATGTTCTTTGACTTTTATTACTAGAGCTTGCAGATCCTTTACACTTTCAACTGAATAGTATGAAAGAATAAGGTTAGTTAAATATAGTTTAAGTCAAATATAGTACATTCAAAATCTAACCGATAGCAATCCAAGAATGTTGGTCAGTACAGAAAGGGTAGGAATTTAGAACACCTTACTATAATTATACCTTAGTATACATAGTATAGCAACACACAAGTTGAATTCCAGTGCGAAAATGTCCAAGGTAGAACTTCTTTAGAGGAAGAATGTTCCAAAAAAGCTTTTAATCATAGTAATGAAATACCAGTTAAAAGCTGTTTGATTTGCAGAAGATATATTACTATGATCTTACATCAATAACTTGAGTAGCAGTTCTAAATATAATAATCTAAGACTAAGTTGCCTTAGACTTAATAACTATAATCCTATCTCTACTTACTAGGGAGTGAATCACTTAACCTCAGTGGATCTACTGATGAATAGTAAACAGAAATGCACAGGAATGTACTGCACATTTCCCAAACGTTATCCAGCCAGCCAGCTAGCCAGCCAGCCATTCAACAGTATTTGTAACCACCCAAACCTGAAGATGTTTTTGGGTAGGAGGGCTCTTTACAATGACAAATACAAGCCAAAACAAGAAGAGGAGAAGGGGAAAAAAGGAAAAATCACACACACAAACATCACACACACACACATACACACACACACACACACACACACACAAATCCTCATTAGAAACAAAAGAGTAAAATCAAAATAAGTCCCCATATAAGATCAGTGGGGCAAAAATTTTATAGAAGTCAGACTGATTTATATTGTCTCTGGAGTTCAACACAATGAGAGTTGCAAGTTCTTCTGAAGGAAGAGTGTTCTATAGAATGGGAATTACTACACAGAAGCCTTGTGATCTTATGTTTCTCTCAAAGAGGGAAAGTTTTCAACAAGCCTCCTCATATATGTGTGTTTGAGAATTGGTAGAGTTTGGGAAACAAGACCATAAAACAGTAGGAATGGCTCCTTTTTTCAATAACATCAAAGCACTATTAAGTATACACAAGTATTACACTATTCTTTCTTACTGGTTGGAAGCATCTGTCTTTTTAATGGTTTGTCAGTTTGAATTAATCTGTTCTCTAATTTAGATGTAATACAAGATCTAGTAATGATATTGGGAGGTAGATTATAACCCAAAAAAGGATCAATATTCCTTCAAGTATGACCTAAAATGCATATTAGTATGACAAATATAAGTCTAGATTTATGTACCCAACAAGCTCCATAAAGACTGATTTATGGTGCTGTCCTATAATCCATTTGATATAGTTGATCTGTACAGAATCAAATGGGGCTATAAATCTCTGAACAATCACTGACAGAATGTTCTACAGCATTTCATAAATGAAAATAGGCATGCTTACATCCACTCCCTATGTGCTCAGAGAGACACAAATGTACTCTCTATGGACATAGCTAGGCCTTAAAACTGTTTTGTTGCAAGTTTAATACATACCAGTAGGTGTATTTCTAAGAAAGTGACCTTTTGAAAGCGACACTAGTAATGAGTGGCAAAGGATTCCAGCCATGCTTTATTTCTATAGAGCTAACGTGGGGTATACACATTCAGGAAATAAAACAGTATACAATTCCTAATGTCTTGTTGTTTAAATGGGGAAAAGACCAATAGTATGTGGTTATATTATGTATAAATAAGTGTGCTTAGGTCTGTGGCTACTTATAATAAGAATCAGGGAGAAGCAATCCAAGATACTATAGTGTAATTTCTCCTGCAGGTCAAGCTTGACTATTGATGAGTACACAAATTCACTAATGTTCTTTTCTTGGCAGCAATTTGAATTTGTTTTATTTCATGGAATTCACATTTGCGAAATGAAAGCCAATGCAAATGAAACATTGTAGTAAATAACACACAATTATTGGAACTGGGTATCTAGTGAGTACACCTACAGCCTAATTATGCTCCTGTAAGGTTCTCCTTGGCAAATACAATTCATTTATTCCTGAACACATAATAACAAGTCCATCAATGTTGGAAAGCTTTCAGTAACAGTGAGCTGACTGTAAAACACCCCAGTCTGCTATTGCCTGTTGCTCTACTCCGACCCATTGAACCACCCTAAGCAAATGCCAATTTGAGAGATATTTTTGGCAAGGGCAGAAGTGAACCACCTGAAAACCTGACTAATCTGTTACCTTAACAGTAATCTCACCGGCTCAAGGTTGACTCAGCCTTCCATCCTTCCGAGGTGGGTAAAATGAGGACCCAGATTGTTGGGGGCAATATGCTGACTCTGTGAACTGCTTAGAGAGGGCTGTAAAGCACTATAAAGCGGTATATAAGTCTAAGTGCTATTGCTATTGCTATTAACATGGAACAAATGGAAATCCTTCCCACCCAGAAGTAGGAGGCCTTTGTACCAAGAAGTGGAAGAAAATAATACAAAGATTAAACAGAATTTTAATCTAAACAAAACTTGGTTTTTTTTATTGTGATGTCATTGGGATGATTTCTTAACAGTGCTACAATTTTTGCAATAACTTTCCTTATCAGGGACCTGTTTCCTTCAATCCTGTCTGCACATCTTCCAGTCCTAATATCAGTTAAGAGAACCCTGATACATAGATTTATTTAAGGAGTCATCTAGCCCCAACCGGATTGGCCCATCCCTTTCACTCCAGCAGAAAAGGCCTACTTTAATCTCATCTGCCAAAGAATTTCAATTGAAGGGTCCAGAAGAAGAGCCTTTTCTGCTGTGGGTCCCCACCCTTAGAAATATTCTCCCGCTGGAGGTGAGGCCTCCCTCTGGCCTTCTGGAAGAACCTTAAAATCTGGCTTTGCTGAATGGCCTGGGGTCCACTCTATGCTGGGGGTGGCTGATGGTATAGAAAGAAAGTCCCTACCCCCATGTTGCCCATCATCTTGGTTTTCAACATTTATTTAATCTTTCTTCATTTTTAATTGTTTTATGTTTTTTTAATCTCAACCACCCAGAATCGCTGCAACAGTGAGATGAGTCGCATATAAATTTAATAAGTAAATAAATATTCACTGATCATGCAGCAGACTCCAAACTAGATTATTATTTAAAAAAAAAAGACTGAAGGCTCCACTACAGCTTTTTTGCCTGCAGATCCCATCCCTGCCTCGAATTAAACAAAACAACCCTCTTCTTTTGGATACATTATTTGGCAATGAAATCTTCCTTTAACCTTAATTTTTTAAAAAATGTCTATACACTACATTATAATTTACATTGTAATTTCTTCTACCCTCCATGTTTGCCTGAAAGGCTAAAGAGTATTTATAGAGTTCAGTTTTGTTAAATTAGATGTTTGATTTAACGAAGCCACCGTTCATTTAGGGAAAGTTGGTTCCCTAATAGTTTGATTTCTTTCAGCAGCTCATTAAGCAATTTAATCTAAAACTTTCTTTCTAGCAAATCAGCTATTCCAGCTGTGTCTGTTAAACAATCATATTCTATTTGGAATAATCTATCAGAAGACCAGCTCATTGATAATCCGTTGATATACATTACAAAAAAACACCAAACATTTTGTCCAACTATATGAATGTAACGAATTGCCATTACTCTAGAGTTAAGGGGCTACCATATGGCAAAAATCACACATCTGGTAGAGTTAACAGCCTTGGGCTCCTCACCACCATATGCCAATGTCACTGAGTCCTGTTTGGATATTTTGGATCAAAATAATATATAAATATGTAGTATTTTCGACAACACTTGCCAATCAAGCAGCCAGTGGAACCAAAATATGAGGGGAAGTTGGCCCTTACACACATTAGCTTTTCTACAGATTTTTGCTCTGTGTGTGGAAAATGCAAGATGGTTGGTAACTTCTAGTACAAACATCAATGAGTCTCATTGGCCATATGCAGTGATTCCCACACATGAAACCAGATGTCTGAAAAGGGCCACCTTTTCAACTCTATCCCCTACATGACTGAGAATCCTTGTTCTTTATTGAGCAGAGTCAATATACCTACTAGGAGTAGACATACACTTGCATGGTTGTATGTCTGAAGCTTGATGCATTTTTGTAGGTGCCGTGGTGGTACAGTGGTTAAAATGTAGTATTGTAGGCTAATTCTGCCCACTGCCAGGAGTTCGATCCTGACCAGCTCAAGGTTGACTCAGACTTCCATCCTTCTGAGGTTGATAAAATAAGGATCCAGATTGTTAGGGGCAATATGCTGATGTAAACTGCTCAGAGTGGTTGTAAAACATTATGGGGTGGTATATAATCTTAGTGCTATTGCTATCCTGCCAGGTCATATGAATTTCTTATTCTGTTTCTGAGGAGAGTAGTCACAGATACCACAAACCCTTTCAGACTTGCCCAATTTAGCATTCCTTATGGAATCCATCTCAGTAGCAGCTGATTTTCAGTGGAAGGGTATTTATAGTAGTTTCCACTCCAGCTCTGCCAAGCCATGAAAAGGGAGCAGCTGAAAGTTGGTATGCCTTAAGGATGCTGTTTGCCTGGCCTTCCTGAAATTTAGGGCAATTTACTGCAGCTCTAGTTCTCCCCTCTTCCAGGAAGGAGGAGTTGGCTCTGTCTTGCCAATGTAGATTTCACAAAACCCCTGAAGGCGTAATGGTAGCTCATGAGACAAAACAGAAGCTGCTTCTATTTTTAAGAATGTCAGCTGAACAGTTGTGGGTCAGTTTTTAAAACTCAGCCGAAAAGGAGAAAGGGAATTACCAAACTCCCTAATGACAATCAAATTGATCTGTTGAATAATCAGGATGAACTCCAAGTTGCTATTATAATCTGTATCATTTCAGCACATGTAACAAAAACAGTCTTTCATGCACATTTGAAAAGACTTTTTTTTTTTTACTTGCAGCTTATCATTTGCATGGTATTATCAGGACTATGACAAAGGAGACATTTTTCCCTCCTGAAAAAGCCTTTGGGGGTGATAATATATATTCATTCATTGAAACTGACAAGTGGGATAAAAAAGATATATATATTTAATAGATAAGAGTAGATTAACTGAGCATGGATATGTCCATTCTTTTTTTTCAGAAACTGGGTCAGTGTTTTATTTTTGGTTGCCTTGGCTCACCTTAAATATGCATTTTTCATTTTACATTTATCAACTCAACAGTCCTTGAGTAATCCTTCTAATGAAGGCTGAATCAATTTTAATCCATAGCCCTTCAGAGACAATGGTAATCACCTAGATGATATTTTATCTGACTTTCTTTTATTTTGTATTATATTTGCATTGAATGTAACAAATGCTTATTCTCCCATTCAAATGAAGATTACAATATTATCTATTTATACACCTCTTTCAAGTTCAACATGCTACAGTCTTAATGAATCTGTGGCGAATTCTAACCACAATAAACCATAATGAGAAGACATATGTCACCATATGTCATTCATCCATTCCAATACAGAGGGAGTATTCAAAGCTGAGTGAGAATAGGATCCTTATTCAGATCAGGAAAATAATACCAATTTGCCACACAAACTTCTCGTGCACTAGAGATTAAAATTTATCATCTCCTCATTGTCATTGTTGTTGCTCTTATCATTGTTTTCCACCTAATAGTTAGTCATCCTGATATAAATAAATATATATGTGAAGCAAATACAATTTTAACCATAGGCTAAAAACTGGAGTTGGAGTATTCACAATAATAAAACCAGGAAATGATCCTAAAACCATTGAAAGCTTGATGAAATAATACTGTGATTATCACCTTTCGAAAGCATAGCAGGCAGAGGAAAAAGCTTATGTGAAAGAAGTTACATGACTGAGGTGTTTCCACAACTGACTGTTTCTTGCGTGGCTACTAGTTTACCCTTTCAGATAACAGGGCAATGGTCATTTGACTACTTTGGTCCCAAACTGCTCAGAAAGAGCCAGGATCTTCAGATTGGAAGCTGATTCCAAATTTACATAGGATGGGTTTATCAACCACTAGATCTGTAGTTTTCAAGGACAGTTTGTTTGTAGTAATATAGAGGATTTTTGTGTATATATATATATGTGTATATTGTGTGTACACACACACACACACACACACACCTTTTTGGGCAATGTTTTCTTCACGAAGAAATATTATAATTGTTGTACCACATGAAGGTACTTCTAACCAGTGCTCACGCTTGGTTTTTTTTTCCAGGCACGGTGTTGGACCTAAGAGAATTAAGATCTCCTTAAGCTTGAGAAGATCAACCCCCTCCAAGTATTATACAAGATGATGAAAATTACCTATATACCTTGAAAAATTGTATATATTTCTATTTTTTCCCAACTTGTTTGTCCTTTTCTAAATAAGAAAAAAAAATCCAATGTATATTTAAATATATTAGTTGAAGACGGAGATCAAAATTTGAGATGACAGTGGTATGATTCTGAGGCATTTTCAGGGATGGTGAAGATATTTATCGAGAATCTTCCTGCCCCTGTTTAAATGGTTCCCCTGTTTAAATTTAGGGACATTCTAACAACTTAATATGTAGGGATATTAAATATTCCAAACATAATGCGTCCAAGTGTGGTCATTTTTGTTCATCACACACCTATAATTCCTTTTGACTTCTGGTCAAGATGATACTATAAGTGAGAAGATATTAGTGTATTTTGACATTCTCCATAGTAGCATTATGTAGTTAAATTGCTACTTAATTAGTTTGACATGTATTATTCCACCACCACCCCTCTCTCTCCTCTCTCTTTCATCTATTAGAGAGGCCTTGTTTGATAGAGCACTGAAAGTTCCCTGAGCAGATACTGTAAAAGAATAATTGACATTGGAATCATTTATTGGCAAAAGCATTTATATCTTTTAAGTGATAGATTGAGAGATTGGAAAGTCTTTCCCAATTGCATAAAGGATATCAAACAGAACGGCATTTTCAACAGCCAGGAATTTTGCTTATGAGTAAAATCTCCAATATTTCATCAGGTTCTCAGCTACGTTTGGGTGTAAACTGGTGCATGATATCCAAGATCCTTTGATAATCCTGCCGAAGCTGAAGACATTCTTACTGCTTCAGGTTCTGGCAGAAGAGAATTGAAACTTCAATGTTTTGCCAGTATTTTAAAAGTGTTGCATAATTAGTGTCACATAAATGTTGTAGGAATTAATTATGAATTGTATAAGCAGGCAGAAGATATAGATGAAATCTTATGACTTTAAATGACTCGTTTTTCAAATGAAATAGTGATAACGAGTGACTTAAATTATCTTGACATCTGATAGGAAACTAACTCTTTAAAGAACACCAAGCTGGAGGGAATAGCCAACACTTTAGAAAATAGGCTGAAGATCCAGTAGGATCTTGACAGACTTGAACACTGGGCCCTATCCAACAAAATGCATTTTAGTGATGAGAAAAATAACGTTTTACACTTAGGCAAGAAAAACCAAATGCATAGATATTGAATAGATGATATCTAGCCCGATAGCAGCAACTATGAGAGGGGTCTAGGAATGCTAATGGGCAACTTCTTAAATATGAGCCAGCAGTGTGCTGCAGCTACTGAAAAAGCCAACACAGAATCAACAGAGGGATAGAATCAGATCACATGAAGTGCTAGTACTGCTTTATAATACTTTGGTAAGACCACATTTTGAATACTGCATCCAGTTTTGCTCACCACAGTAGCAAGAGCAATAGCACTTAGGCTTATATATCACTTCACAGTGCTTTACAGCCCTCTCTAAGCGGTTTTACAGATTCAGCATATTGCCAGCAACAATCTGGGTCCTCATTTTACCGACCTCAGAAGGATGGACGTCTGAGTCAACCTTAAGCGGGTAAGTCTTGAATTGCCGAACTGCAGGCAGCTGGCAGTCAGCAGAATTAGCCTGAAATTAGCATTCTAACCACTTTGCCACCATGGGTCATCTTTTTTTGCCAATGCAAAGAAGATGTTGAGAGTCTATAACCGTGATGGCGAACCTATGGCACACGTGCCACAGGTGGCACGCGGAGCCATATCTGCGGGCACGCGAGCCGCTGCCCTAGCTCAGCTCCAGCGCGCATGTGCGCGCCATCCAGCTGATTTTCGGCTGAACGCCACGCCATCCCTCCCAGGAATCTCCACACGGCCTGTTTTGGATGCCAGGTAAGTACAGGGCTCGCGCAGAGGCTCTGGGAGGGTGTTTTCGGCCTCCGGAGGGCCTCGGGGGAGGCCGTTTTCTCCCTCCCTAGGCTCCAAGAAAGCCTCTGGAGCCTGGGGAGGGCAAAAAACGGGCCTACCGGGCCCACCGGAAGTCGGGAAACAGGGGAGCGGGGGAGGGGGATCGTGCGTGTGAGAGAATACTTGGGATATTGCACCCAGTTCTGATCACCACAATATAAAAAAGATTTTGGGACTCTGGAAAGACTGCAGAGAAGAACAACAAAGATGATTAGAAGACTGGAGGCCAAAACATATGAAAAATGGTTGCAAGGACTGTGTATGTCTAACAACGAAAAGAACTGGGGGTGAAGTATTCCAATATTTGAAGGGCTGCCACAAAAGAAGAGGGACTCACTTCTCAGACCAGAAGCAATGGATAGAAACTAATCAAGGAGAAATCCAAGCTAGAAATAAAAAGAAATTTCATGACAGTTAGAACAATCAGTCAGTGGAAAGGCTTGCCTTCAGAAGTTGTGGGTGCTTTGTCACTGGAGGTTTTTAAGAAGAGATTGAACAGCCATTTGTCTGAAATGGTATAGGGTCTCTGTTTGGGCAGGGGATTAGACTAGAAGACCTCCAAGCTCCCTTCCAACTCTGTTTTCTGTTAAGAATGAGAGGTCCAACAAATTCTTATTCTCTTTCTCTCTCTTCATTTGTCAGAAGGTTAAAAAAAACCAGATCTAATCTTCACCAGCAGGAAATAATCTGTTAAAGAAATGAAGGTGACTAGTAACCTGGTAAATGTAAATGTGAACACATTATTCTTGGATTTCTGATATCCAGAGGAGAGGAAGTAGAGACAAGCAGTCTCCAAAAGTTATAGTAACTGTGTCAGAAAGACTAATGCTAAAAGCATGCTAAAGCTTATAAAAGATACCAAAATTAAAAATAGATTTTCTTTATGTTAGAGATGAAAGAAAAGCTAAACAAGGAGCAAATAGTGAAACATTAATAGATTGCAGTAAGAAGGCAAAACTTAATTCTTTTTTTTTTCATTTGCCTTTTCTAAGAAGGGAAACCGAAATCTCACTGCTCATTAACATGCCATTGCCAGTGAAGGAGGTAAAAAAAAAGGCAAGATGGTGGTCACACCTTTGAAGCTCAGCCCCTTTGTTTATGTATGCAATATTGACAAATATAGAAAAATAGTAAGATTTTTATCACAATGGCAAGATTACCATCTTGTTTCTTTTGACTTCCACCCTAAAAATGCTACTGGTAGACAAGAAGAAAATAAGAGACAAGTTTAGTTAATTTCCAGCTTCCAGAGCCAGATGGATTATATCTTAAATTGCTGAAGAAGATGGAGATTGGACTAAACAATTTATTTGATCCCTTCCAATTCTATGATACTATAATTCTATTCTAGTCTAGTCCAGTCTATTCTAGTCTCTAGTCTAGTCTAGCCTATTCGTCTATTTTTAATTATCTATCCTATGTTCAGCCCTATCCTAGTGACTCCTGTCTTTACACTTGAATTGCTCACTAACACGCCCACATATTGGTGAGCGTTCAGGGGTGGGTTCTAACTTACCTTGCTGCCGGTTCGCTTCCTCCCACGCTGCGTGGCCACGCCGTGTGGCCGCGTCTCGTGGCCGCACGTGTGCTTTGCGTGCACGCACATGCGTAGTGCAAAAAAATACCCCCCCAAAAAAACAAAAATAAGATTGCGACGCATGCACAGTGCTGGAAACCCAGCTTCTGCGCATGCGCAGAAGAAAAAAAAACCGGAAAAAATTAAAAAAAAAATTTTTAAAAAAAATTCAAAAACAATTCAAAAAAAAAGATGGCAGTGCCCACAGACCAGCACTGACTGAACTGGATCCGTGATGTCATCATGACATCACCAGCAGGTCGCTACCGGTTCGGGCGAACCGGTCCAAACCGGGAGGAACCCACCTCTGTGGGTTCATATTCCCTATAGTCTTTTATTCTGCTGATTCCATGGCATCTTCCTTCTGACTCACATTTTTACTATGAATGACTTGAGTGTTGAACTCCTGCCTATCCCTGGGTTTTTTCTTCTCTGCCTTCTCATCTCCATTCTCCTAATAGTCAGCCTTGGCCTTCGGTTTAACATGAAATTGCATTCAGTCAGACAAATCGTATTTCTGTTTCAATTCCCTCTACTTTTAACCCAACAGATGAAATATGCATCTGAAACCAGGATAAATAACGATGGAATTGACTTTTATGCTGGGGAAAGTGACCGTCTATTTTGACTCTGCTGTAATTCAGTTTCTGGAGAATTAACTGTCTCTAAAATTGATGGTTTGATATGTTAGCTAAGGTTCATTTTCCTCCTTTTGGTGGTGGTGGTGGGGGTAGCCTATCACACCCAAGCAATAATAAAGGGGTTAATAAAAGCTTCTGCTGTCAAATTAATCCCAGCATGCACATGAAATACTAAACAGAGCTCATCTCCCCAGGCATGCTGAAATGCCATCAAAACAGAGGTGGGTTCCTCCCGGTTTGGACCGGTTTGCCCGAACCAGCAGCAACCCGCTGGTGACGTCACGAAGCCGGTTCGGTCGGTGCCAGTCCGTGGACGCTGCCATCTTTTTTTGGGGATTATTTTTTTTGGAAATTTTTTGTTTTGTTTCTGGCACTGCACATGCGTCGCCATCTTGATTTTGGCTTTTTTTTAAAAAAATGGATTTTTTTGGCACTGCACAGCCACGCGGCATGGGAGGAAGCGAACTGGCAGCGAGGTAAGTTAGAACCCACCTCTGCATCAAAACCAACAGCAAACAGAAATCCATTTTGGCCACAAAGCTGCATCTTATTTTGACCCTTCCAAGTCCCGCTGCGCCATTGGCACAGCTTGCCACATGGCAGGATGGCAGTAGACAAAGAAGGACCGTTGCTAAAGGCAAAAGTCTGAAAACATGACTAAAGGGGGGGAAAGGAAGAAGAAAAATAAGAAAGATCCACAAGAGGGAAAATGATTATAAATAATTTCTTCCTCATCAATTAAAGAAAATGCTGGTAGAGAGAAAATAAGATGTAATAAAGCAGGGGACGTTGCCAATGGAGTTGTCAATAAATCCCAGCTCATGCCAGTTTCAGATGGAGGGTAGTTCTGTGCAAATCAACCCTAATTTCAATGAATTATTCAAGATTTGGGAAGGGAAACATCCCATTTGCAATTTGAGGGGGAAACTATTTGGTATGGGCCACTCCATGGTTAATTATCTATCTATCTATCTATCTATCTATCTATCTATCTATCTATCTATCTATCTATCTATCTATCTACTCATCATGCTATTCCCTTTTGGGGTAAGTAGTGTTGTGAAAAGTGCGGAAAAACAGTAAGAGGTCATGAGCAAAATAAACACAGGAAATTAGAGAAAATAAAACTGTAGTAATGTAACAATATTCACTATACTAGAGGTATCCAGAGGTGGGTTCCTCCCGGTTCGCTCGAACCGGTAGCAACCTGCTGGTGTCGTCACGGAGCCGGTTCGGTTGGTGCTGGTCCGTGGACACCGCCATCTTTTTTGGGAGGAATTTTTTTTTATTTTTTTTTTTCTTCTGCGCATTTGCAGAAGCTGAGTTGCTGGCACTGCGCATGCGCCGCCATCTTGTTTTCAGGGTTTTTTTTAATTTTTTTAGAATTTTTGGCACTGCGCAGGCGCGCGCAGGCACGCGCAGGCGCCAGGTAAGTTAGAACCCACATCCATCCATCCATCCATCCATCCATCCATCCATCCATCCATCCATCTATCTATCTATCTATTTATCTATCTATCTATCTATCTATCTATCTATCTATCTATCTATCTATCTATCTATCTATCCATCTATGTCCTTCACGAAGGCAAAAAATATCTCTGTCTGAGGGTGAAGATTCGTTCTCCGAGCTTATGGGTTGATTTCCGAATGTTTCATTATCAGGCTAGGTAACATCTTGGGGATGTCATTGTCAGCCTGGTAATGAAACGTTTGGAAACCAATCCACAAGCTCGGAGAACGAAACTTCACCCTCATTCTACACCCAAGTTACAGATATTTGCCACTATTGCATATCTCTGTCTCTTTTTGGCAGAAGAAAATGAAAAGAGCAGGGACAGACAAGGGCACAAACCTTCCAAAATTTCAGTTAGATGTCTTCGAAAGGACTGGCTGCCAAATATGATTAAACTATAGTTTAAACTATAAATTTTTGAATTATAGCAGGGATGTGTAAAAGTTACCGCAGCAATCTCCTAATTGTCCACAACAGCTTAAATTGAGATGAACCAATGCGGCAAGCATCATATACCAATTATATGGTTTGCTAACTAGCAGAGGCAACAGAAACAGGTTGTTACAGTGAGGTACAATTAGGGGTGGGTTCTAACTTACCTTGCTGCCAGTTCGCTTCCTCCCACGCCGTGTGGCCGTGCCTTGTGGCCACGCGCGCGCTTCGCACGCATGCGCAGTGACAAAAAATAAAAAATAACACCCCTCCCAAAAAAGCCAAAAACAAGATGGCGACACATGTGCAGTGCTGGAAACTCGTCTTCTGTGCATGCGCAGAAGAAGAAAAAAATAAAAAATAAAAAAAAATCCCCCCAAAAAAGATGGTGGTGCCCACGGACCGGCACCGACCGAACTGGCTCCGTGATGTCACTGTGATGTCACCAGCGGGTCACTACTGGTTCGGGTGAACCGGTCCGAACCAGGAGGAACCCACCTCTGGGTACAATGTCATAGAGCATGCTTGCCAGAGAGAAAGAGGTTGGCACAGGACAAGTGGCATTTGTAGCTTTATTAAAAACAGTAAACAATTAAACCAGCATCTGTTTTAGCTTGGCATCCTTTCCTCATTTTCACAAAACTTCAATATGTCTCAGTTTTCAGAAATTCAAACTGATGCAACTACTGGACAGATCAATCTTAAACCCGTTTTAGTTGAGTTCCCATTTGTATTGAAACAGTGCAGAAGAGTATAATTTCATTAATCCAAGAGACAACGAGCAAAATTAAGGTTTAAGGGTAGCTAGAATAAAAAAGTGGTGAACAGGGGAAGTGAAGGAAGTGGCAGACATTGTTAGCTTTGTAGGGATTTGACTCTGTTGGTATCAACTCATATCAGTGTTAGAATACACATCATTCTTTAGCCCTACTTAACAACTGTACATGTTTATCAAGTAGATAGGCTTATGTTTGGAATGAAGAATAGTAGCCTAACCAGCTTGAGAAGGATTGTGTTATTGGTTTTATCAAAACAAGGGGTTAGACATCTAACTGAGTAATTTTTCACAAGTACCTCTGATAAAATGGAGACAGCAAGCTAATCTATACAGTCATTAGTTCTTTATCCTGCCTTTCCTCCAGTGATATGAGATGGCTTTCATAGGAACTTCCTTTTTTCCACCTGAAAACAACAAACCCATGAGATAGGTTGGGCTAAGAGTATGACTGGCTCAACGTCATCCAGTGAGCTTTCATTGCTAGAAGTGGCTTGAACATGCCCTTGGTGGTCTACTGGGCAGGAGTGATGGGGAGGAATGATATAACATCAGCAATATGGCGGGTGCAGTGTCATGATCCAATCCCTGCTGCGTTTTTTGAGATGATGTCAACCAACCTACAAAAAGGATAGGGGTTGGATTGCAGAGCTGTGCCAACCATTTTGCAGATTTTGATACTCATCTGCAGTATAACAATTCACCACAGCCAACTTGCCATGGCCAACTTGCTGCAGCTAATTCAGCATGGGACAACTCACCATGGCAACTAGCCACAGGACAACTCGTTGCAAGACAAGAGTTAAACTTTTTATCAAAGAAGTGGTGGAATAGTGGGCAAGAAGGGCATGCTCTGGGTACTGTCAGCTAGGGAGTTTCATTTGGTGGGCCCCAGAAGGACAGCCTTTTCTGCCATGGCATCTACCCTTTGGAACATCATTCCCCCTGAGATTAGATTGGCCCTATGACTGTTGTCTTCTTTAAAACCAACTTGACTTTGTGTGTGAGCCTGGGACCTAGGGCATGGGTTACAGCCTGTCTTTTGTTTATATGAACGATAGGTCAGATCATGCCAACCTGCTGTGTGATTTTATTCTTGTTTTATATTACATGTTTTGTGCTTTTGTTTTATTGCAAGTTGTCAAGGGTCACATAAAAGTGAGATAGGCAGCTAAATAAATTGCGTAAATAAATAAAATAATGCCTCTTTCTTGCCAAAGTTCTGCTAGATCTTTCAATAAGCTTTGCCTCTGGAGTCCCTTATATGCCCTCTTGAGCCACCTCAACTAGGTCAGTAAGAATAATGTTCCAGTCAGGCACAGGGGACAATCAACAGCACTCAGGAAATTATCAGCAATTAGTCAGCAGTATTCGGGAAATTGTCATCAGCCATTAGCAATCAGCCACAGCAAAAAGTCAGCCGTCTCTCAGTCCTCCTTGACTCTTCCAACTCCCTTGCCAATCCCTCTGCTTTTTGTATTTGCTTGTCCATGAATTCATCTCACAATTTATTGTTATAGAGTTATAGACCATGATAACTGAAATTAAATGCAGATTTGAATATTCTATTCTTACAATCTATTGTTATTCGTGTTTTTATTGTTATTGTATTATGATGATGATTTGTCACACATTGTTTAGATGGGATTTGGCATTTTTATCCATCTATGGTGTTCAAGTGATGTTCCAGATGTTTTGGAATTGCATCCAAAGCACCTATTACTGTAATACTATTTTTGCTTTCTTTTGCCACAGTTGTTCTACTTTCACGCTTTCATATTTTATGATTTTCTCTTCTATTCTGCTCTCTCCAGATATTTGCAATGTGTACTATCTAGAATTTTTTGGTCATTATTATTATTATCTATTGAGAACAATGTGAAGTCACAGCTGCCAGTTCTTTAAGCTAGTGTTGGCCTTCATGCACATCAAGTTCCTCCCAAGAGCTTAGGATATTATAATATATTGATGCCGTATATATGGGGATCCAAGCAGTATGGCCTTTTGCAATTGACAGATAGATATATTGTCAGGCACAAATTTTGTAAGTGCCATTATTATTGTTGTTGTTGTTGTTGTTGTTGTTGTTTTTATTCATTAAACATGAAACTCAGTCAACTGAACATTTAAAAATGTATCACAAATATCATTGACTGGCTCTGATGGTTGATACGGTTTGGATTATGCATTACCTGATTCTGGAAGGAATTATGTTGTCTCTGGGGTGCGGGATGGGGTGGCGGGTTATTATTTTATTATTATTTTATTATTATTATTATTAATTTTCTGATGAAGACTTCTTGGAGAATTCTAAAACTTGCACACTGTTTCATGTATCTGTGATACTAATGCCATATCCAATATTGTTCTATACAGTACACAACCCAATCTCAAATTCTGGGTGCATGATTTTCTATGTTCTTCCTTCATCACAGCAACATCCAGTTGGTTGCCAATATCTGGAGTATCTTCTTCCCAACCATAGCTGTCTAAAACCCACCCTATCCTAAAAGCTGGGATACAACTGTCTATGTGATTTTGAATTAGATTTTAAAAAAAGTACTGTCCTAGTATGGAACTGAAATCAGTATTTTCACATACAGTATGTGTTCTTGCAATATTTATTAGCATTGTACAAAGCATTCAAAAGAAGTCGCTTACGAAGCATGCTGCATGAGTGGACTTCTCTTCAAATCATTACAGAGCCTTATCATACAGAATTAATGATTCAGCTGCTTTGAAGTCTTGGTGTGTGTGTGTGTGTGTGTGTGTGTGTCTGTGCATGTGCATGTGTGTGCGTGTGTGTGTGCGTGTGTTCATGGTTGTTTTGCTTCCCTGTCAATCCCAATGGACACATTATCTGGGCATGCATTCTCATGGTCAGATGGCTGAGAAAAGCCTTTAGAGAAGGAGCTTCATTGAACCTTTCAATATTTGCAGCTGCTTTATTGCTTTGAGGAACAGTGTTTTGGATGCTTTTTCTTGCCCCCCCTGCTACATGCTGACATCTATGAAGATTTTCTGGGAATAAATGCTATTTATAATGCAGAAATCTTCTAGGTCAATATATTACTGGTCAATATATATTATTGTCCTTTCCTTTCCTTTCCTTTCCTTTCCTTTCCTTTCCTTTCCTTTCCTTTCCTTTCCTTTCCTTTGATCAATATGTGTGAACATGAACAATGAAAATAAAATAGAAGTTATTTGCTCTATTCTCACTTTTGTATACCAATCAGCTAAAAACTGTGTATTCAAGACTGTGATCAGTAAAAAACAACAACAACAGTGGTTGGCATTATCCTAAACACATTTAACAAATTCAGTAGTGAAATAAAAATATTTGTAGGAATCCTTTTAAAATCAGTCTTCCATGGCATAAAAACAAATAAAGCAGCAGAGCCACAATATTGCAAAATAAAACCAAGTAAAGCATTACAGAATTCAGAGTTTTCTATTTCAGATTATTCAGATTCTATTCATAGATCCATTCATTGTGTTTTTTTCCAGAAATAAAATTTGATGTTTGTTGATCAAGCAGCTTGATTCCCCACAGATGGTAGAACTGAAGCTAGCCAGAGCAGATGAAAAATAGCACAAATGTAAGCTTTTATTGGATGAAGAAAATACATACATACTGAAACATATGTCTGGCACTTCTCTGTTACCTCAAGCCATTTCTCCCTCCCTCTCCCTCTCCCCGTACCTCTCTCTCTCTTCCAACATACTTCCAAAATTAATTTAGAATTATTTTCAACATGAATTAAATTAAATACAATCCCAGATAGTACAATAACAAAAAATTCAGTATAAACATTGTACTAGCAAAATCAGTGTTAAATGGTTTAAAATCTTAAAAATGGTTAATTACATGATCATAACTGAAGTGGCCATACTTAAACATATGCTGAATCTATAGAAAGCTGAGTGGAAAAATAAATGGTAGAAAACTGGACAGCACATATCCCTGAAATATTCTTAGCATTTGCCACATGTGATTTCAAGATCCACTTTTGCACCGTACTTGTCCAGTTCTTACAGTGAAGCTATCAATGCATGATGTGGCTAAAGATTTCATTTTCAGCCAGCTTGTCATAGATCTTGACATTGATTAGGACTGAGAGGGAGTGACTGACCCAAGATTACCCAGCTGGCTTCTGTGCTTAAGGGAGGTCCTAGCCTCGCAAGCTAACTGCTAAAATATGGTGGGTCTTCTTCACTTTATGCTTAAATGCTGAACAAAAAGTCAACGTATGCTTTTTTAAAAAAAAAGAAACATTGTGCCTTTGAATCAGTTTTTGACTTTGGGTGACTACCTGAACTAATCCATCAGTTTTCTTGGCAAGGTTTTTCAGAACCGGTTTGCCATTGCTTCCTTCCTAGGGCTGAAAGAGAATGACTAGCTCAGGGTCACTCATCTGATTTTGTGCCTCAGGCAGAACTAGAATTCATGGTGTTCTGATTTCTAGCCCTCTGTCTTAACTGCTACACCAAACTGATTCTGTATGCTTTTGGCTCACATCAATCCACCTTCCAATTTCTGTCATCTTCAAACCTCAGTGTGTTTATGTGGTAAAATTGTCTACAATTTGAAGTTGGTTATTTTGTCTAAATCACTATTGACATTGTTCAGATTCAGGTGACATGGCCATTTGTGCTTTAATGTGTAATGCTTAAATATGTTTTGGAGTTATCTTGAGCCAGACCAGTTACCTTCTTAGTCTTTAGCTCTGACTATGGCAACTATGATATTAGCTGTCAGCCAGTCGGAGCACGATGGCACATAATGTGGTGAGCACATCCGTCATAGATGCTTTAATAGATCCTATACTAAGCAGAGAGTTAAACTTGATTAGCCTTTCAACTCTGTGATGATATAATTCTATGGTAAGGTACCAATTCTCTCTCAAACATCAAAGAGCCAAGGTGGCACAGTGGTTAGAGTGCAGCACTGCAGGCTACTTCAGCTGACTGCTAGCTGCAGTTCGGCGGTTCAAATCTCACCGGCTCAAGGTTGACTCAGCCTTCCATCCTTCTGAGGTGGGTAAAATGAGGACCCAGATTGTTGGGGGCAATATGCTAACTCTGTAAACTGCTTAGAGAGGGCTGTAAAGCACTATGAAGCGGTATATAAGTCTAAGTGCTATTGCTATCATGCTAAATGATGAAGTGCCTCCTGCTTCAAGTTACAAAAAAGACATCCTGGAAAACTACACTTTGCTACTTATAGAAGAGTAAGTACAATACATTTTTCTCTTTCCTAGATTAGCTCTTTATGCTCCCCTGGTAGCTTTTTATCCTGCCTCTCAATCAATGAGCGACCCGAAAAATAGCTTGATGGAATCTGTCATGGTATAATTTAATCTGAGCCACTGGAAGAGTGAAGGCATATTTTTACAGGTTATATATAGATGGCAGATAGAGACAGTTTACAAGAGGTTCAGCTCTATGGTATCAAAAATATGGGTTTGAAATGCAGACATGTATAATGGAGGCACATCATTTCCCACAAAATGTGTATTGTGCATTGCTTCCCATGGAACATAATGCACAAGTAAAAAAGGTTCTTCATCAGGACAATACAGGTAGTCCTCGACTTACATTTAGTTCATTTAGTGACCGTTTGAAGTTACAACAACACTGAAAAAAGTGACATGACCATTTTTCAGACGACCGGTGCAGCATCTCTATGGTTGTATGATCAAAATTCAGATGCTTGGCAACTGACTCATATTTATGATGATTGCAGTGTCCCAGGGTCATGTGATCACCTTTTGTGGTCTTCTGACAAGCAAAGTTGATGGGGAAGCCAGATTCACTTAACAACCATGCTACTAACTTAACCATTGCTGTGGTTCACTTAATAACGGTGGCAAGAAATTGTCATAAAATGAGGCAAAATTCATTTAACAGAAATTTTGGGCTTAATTTTGGTCATAAATTGAAGACAACCTGTATTTAGGAATAGATAGACAGACAGATAACATACAACCAGACAGAGACAGATATACTAACAATGTATTTTGATTTCTTTCATTTTAATACAATTTTTATTTTTATTCCCCCCCACACACACACAAACATACATATTTTATGAACGAAGTGTTGTCCGGATCAATCTTACATAGCTTTTCATATACATAATCCATTTTACTGTTTTTCCTCATCTCTCTGTTTTCAATTTCGGCCATAATATTCTCTTTACATATTTTTTAATCTTAATTTATTTTCTTCTTAATACATAAGTAATCTTACTAATCGCCCTAAATTCCTAATCTCTTACAATAACATCAATTAATTGTCTTATTTCTTCATTACTACTTATATTTCTCAAGTTTACTATGCATTTCAAGTTCATCTCATGATTTAATTAACTTAATTTAATTTAGGTTGTCTCTAAAATTAAACCAAATTACCCTTTCACATTCCATCTGCTGTTCTATTTTACTGTAAACAATATACATCATCATATTCAAATCTTGTATAAAAAGCCTTTCACTTAATTGACTATCCACAATTAATAATATTTCAGCATCCCACCTTTTCTGCTGATCTGTTTTGCTATAAACAATATACATCATCATATTCAAATCTAACATAAAAACCCTTTAACTTGATTAACTATCCACAATTAATAATATTAATACAGTTTCCTTTAATCTACTAATATGAACCCTATTTCTTCCTTCTTTCCACTAACCTTCCCCTCTTTAACCATTTTCTTTTGGTCTCTCAAAAATTCCACTTCTTATTAATTTTCTTCTTTTATCCCATTCCCTTAACTTCTTTTTCTTTTTTTTTTTTTTTTGTATCTTTTAT
>QLTV01004097.1:3516025-3530160 GCA_003457575.1 Thermophis baileyi
TTGCAACAAAATTCCTAACTTTTTATCATCACATTTCTCAAATAATTCCTCATACATCCAAATCTCCATATTACCAATTTAACAGGCTTTTACACTTTTTATACTTTTAAACTTTTTATATTCTATCACATTTAATTAAAACTTAGGGTCCATATAGTCTCTTTTTATTTTCAGTTTCTAATGTATCAAATTCGAATATTAATCCAGTCCAGTCCAATTCCAAATTTTATTGTCTTCCACGGCCATAGAAAAACAAAGCCAAACAGTATAGGCAAAACAAACACTCCTTAAAAATTCTCAGACCTTCCAAGTTGTTTCCTTTCAGTCAAGGTCAGATTATACAGCTGCACTTTCTCTCTCAATTTCCACAAAGTGTTGCAATATTTTCTTCTCACCAGCAGATGGCTCTCTCCAATACACAATACACTCAAATCAGCTGGTTGTCAAAGCTGTCAAAAAAAAGTTTTAAATCCACACACACACACAAAAATGCTTTCTCCCAGATTTCTTCCTTTTATTATTTTATATTTCTCCAATTGCAATTATAACAAGAATAATCTTCTTGGGCTTTGGTAGTTTAGCCTCCACTTTCTTTCTTTCCTCTATACAGTTCCCAGATGCCAATTAGCCGCTATTTTCAGCTCAGGAAATTCTTTTAAATTCCAAATTTGAAAATGCCTTTTACCTGTGAGTTGGCCACTCTCTCACCCAGTTTCAGCACTCCATCCAAATACCGCTCCTGCACATAAACTTAGTCCGGTTGCCCCAGCTTTGTAGCAGTCATTGAAAATGGCCACCGCCCCCGCTGCCGGTCCGAAGAGCTGTCTCTGACCGATCGAGGAACTTGCCTGCTCCTCTTGGTTGTCCGAGATGCCTCTCCTTCTTCACCATCCCTTCAGGACAGTTCCGGTCTGAAGACACCCCCCCCCGACAGCGGTTTGTCAGACTGGATTTTCACAAAGCTCATCGGAGCTCCGCTATTTTCCAGCCTGTGTCACCGTGGTGCTTCTAGTTTCTCCTCATATTTTGATTTCTTTCTAGGCTGAGGAGAAAAATGAAGCCAAAGAAATATATGAGTCAGATAGCAATTTATTTCCATGCATGTATACAAATATATGTAATCTGCAGGTTTTCTGATGGATTTTAAGCTTGGAAGCAATTGTTACAAAGAGGCAAGGAAGACACAATTAAATGTAAGGAAATTTTATGAAGCCACTACCTTTGGAATAAGAAATATACTTGAGGTAGTAGCCAAGAAATACATGTGGGGAAAAAACTTTCATTCAGAATATCTTTCCTCCCAATTTGTATCTAACCTTTTTATCTGAAAATTGGGAATGGAAAGGAAAAGTAAGAGCAATAGATGCAGGAATAGCCTTTGGGACATATGAATTTAAAACAGGCTTAAGTATATTTTGGTTCTCATGGCAATGAAAAATAGAACTTTTATCTGAAAAATACCTCAGAATAATTCCTTTGTTAGAAGTAAACTATGGAGATGGACTATCACCTTTACTCTTTGTTTCTGAATTTCCCAGAAATATCTGTGGATTATTCTGAAAGGATTCTAAGCAAGATCTATCCATATCTGATTCAAAAAAATGTTTTCTGTATTCTTTGAAATCACTAGGATCCCAAGTGTATTCTGGTATCCAATGTTGAAATATCCACTGGACTACAGATATGGTTTGGCCATCCAACATTCTTCATTTTCATACACATTTAATCATGAACATATTTAACAACATATCTGTTGTGAAGGAAAATGTACCCTGAAAGTATTTTCATAAATCTAATTAAATATAAGGTAGTGCCTATTTTAAAAACTCTGCATTAATGCAGAAATAAGATAGCACAAAACATGTGAAGTGAAAAATGGACTGAAAATAAGTTGAACCATCCACCTTGAACCCTAAGCCATTTTGCCAGTTGTGTGTGCAAGTGTGGAAAAAGGAAAACACATTTTGAAAGATAAAATGTCACTGTTAATTGTAACATAACACTCCATTTGATCAGAACTCCCTTTCCTTTTGTGGTCCTGAAAAACTCTCAGTCCTGAAATTTCAATACTGAACCATGTGAGGTTTAATTGAGAGGAAAAATAAATGTCTATGGAGATTCTCAATCATGCAGGTCATGGTTGTCCCAAAGGTGCTTTTTCAAAAGGCAACTGGACTTTGTCTACTTATGGTATGATAAAAGTAACGTTAATGTTGATTTTAATAACCATTTTGTTAGACGTGCCAAACTAAGAGTTTGGATTAAATATAAAACAAGGCTCTCTACGAAGCTGCCCCTTTGGGTGTCACCACAGGAAGCTTTTTTTTTTTTTTTTTTTTTAGAAAATAAATGGTGGCAAAGCAAGACTGGTTTTTTTATGGTAAAAGTTTGGAATAAATATAGAACAAGGCTCTCTACGAAGTTGCCCCTTTGGGTGTCACCACAGGAAGCCTTTTTTAGAAAATAAATGGTGGCAAAGCCAGACTGGTTGATGTATGGTAAAATTTTATCTCTCTGGTGACCCAATATTAAAGCTGAGGGGAGAACTTGAATCAGAAGGTTATGTTTGCCATTGGTTTACTCATCAACAACTGAAAGAAAGATTTAAACTGGATAAAATTTCTATAAGATGATGTATCGTTGGTATTTAACACCAGATAAGTTATTTAAGATGTATAAAGGTATGTCAAATGAATGCTGGAAGTATAAAAGTAAAGAAGGGACTTTTTATCATCTATGGTGGACATGTGATAAAGCAAAAAAAATTTGGAGTATGATTCATATTTTAATACAGAAAATTTTGAAAATGGAGATAAAAATGAAACCAGAACTTTTCCTTTTGGGTCTAATGGAAAAAGAACTGGATAAAAAATTTGGAACTTTATTATTATATATGTTGACAGCAGCAAGACTATTGTATGCACAAAAATGGAAAGACACTTCGATTCCTACTATGGACGAATGGCTGCAGAAGTTGATGGAGTTGGCTGAAATGGCAAAATTGATTACTTTGATTAAAGAAAAGAACATAAGTACTTTTGTTTCCACATGGAGGCCTCCTCTGAACT
Source organism: Thermophis baileyi (assembly GCA_003457575.1). Taxonomy (NCBI): domain Eukaryota; kingdom Metazoa; phylum Chordata; class Lepidosauria; order Squamata; family Dipsadidae; genus Thermophis; species Thermophis baileyi. The sequence goes on from QLTV01004097.1 coordinate 3,519,094, forward strand.
TCGTGTTTGAGGTGGAGAAGAATGAAACTTCGATTTTGGGTTTTACCGAGTAGATTGATAGATTTTTACAGAAATGGATTGTTTATATTATTATGAAAAAGCAAAAAGTTGTGATTTGATGTTAATGCCTTATTTTACTGTAACAGAGAGAGTCGAAAGTCAATGCTTCTTTTTCTTTTTCGTTTTTCCCCCCTTATCTTTCCTCACTTCTCTTCCTCCTTTTCCCCCCTACTACTTTTCTATTTACTTTTGTATTTTGTATTTTACAGTATTTTATAACTCAATAAAAATGTTAAACTGGCAAAAGGCAACTGGACTTTGTTTTCCCTTGAAGACATTTTGCTTCTCATCCAAGAAACTTCTGAGTCAGAACTGAAGAAGCTTCTTGGATGAGAAGCGAAACATCTTCAAGGAAAAACAAAGTCCAGTTGAAAAAAACATATTTGGTTTTTCAGAGGAAAAGTCTTCATTATATGAGAGGATACTAGAAAGCAATGTTAGCAAGCACATTATAGCTCATCCTAGCTATTCTTCCCATCCTCCTCTTGCAATACAGGTGGTCGTTGACCTATAACTATTCATTCAGCACCCGTTCAAACTAATAATTGCACTGCTCCTTGCACTTATGACCATTGCAGCATCCCCACAGTTGTGTAATCAAAATTTAGGTGTTTAGCACCTGGCATATATTTGCAACAGTTGCAGTGTCTCAGAGTTCATGTGATCACCATTTACAATTTTTCCAGCTCGCTTACAGCAAGCAGTCAATGAGGGAAGCTTTATTCCAGGGGTGAAATGCTCCCGGTTTGGGCATATCTGCCAGTGGTCGGAGAGCCGATAGCGATGGCAGCGTGAGGCTTCGCCCACCTGCCCGGACGCCGCCATTTGGGTTCTTTTACCCTCTGCGTATGCGCAAAGCATTCTGCACATGCGCAGAGGGTAAAAGAACCCAAATGGCGGCATCCGGGTGGGTGGGTGAAGCCTCGCGCTGCCATCGCTACCGGCTCTCCGACCACCGGCAGGCATGCCCGAACCGGGAGCATTTCACCCCTGCTATTCCTTTAATATGACTATGTGATTCACTTAACAACTGCAGTGATTCACTAACAACCATGGGGGGAAAGGTCATAAAATTAAGTGATGAGACTCACTTAACAACTGATTTGCTTAGCAATGGAAATTCTGGTTCCTACTGTGGCCTTAAGACAAGGACTACCTGTCTGACCTTCTGCTCAGGTTTAAGGCCAATGCTGGTGCTAAGGATAAAATATGGAGCAGGCATGTAGCATTCCTGTGGAAAAGTTGGATGTGTTACCAATCTTGTATACACTGACAACCATGAACATAAGAACAAAAGGACATTTTAAAATAATGTTAAGACAAATCATGTTTAAGAGATGGAAATGCTTTTGTGAAAGCATTTGTGAAAACATTTGGAACTCCTTTTATCATCAATTGCTGAACTCACTGGAGGGGAACTGCAGAGCTGGCTGAGCAGCTGGTTAGGCAATTCCTATTTCTTGATCCTTTGTTCAGCCCAAAGCCAACCTTACTCTCCAGCCTTCAAACTGGACTGAATCCATAGTTCCAGGAGAACTGTGGTTTCTCTCCTGCAAGAGAGCATGCTAAGCTGATCCAGCCAAAAAGCACCAGGGTGTAACTATGGATAGATGTGCTATCTTCTTTTCTCTATTTCTGTGAACTTCTCTATCAAAAAAACAGAAACAATATTGTCCACTTGGTAAAATCCAGCTCCAAAGCAAAGTGTTATTGGCCCCCATCTTCACCCAAATCTTCAACAAATCACTAGAGATGTGCTATGTTCCTTCTTGCTTCAAACGCTCCACTATCATCCCAGTGCCCTCCATCAAGGAACTGAATGACTACAGATCAGTTGCTCTAACATCTGTAGTTATGAAAACCTTTGAAAGGCTAGTGATGTCCCACTTGAAAACCATCACGGATCCACTGTTAGACCCCCTGCAATTTGTATACAGAGCAAATAGATCGACAGATGATGCTGTTAATATGGCTCTGCACTACATCTTACAAGATCTGGAATCTCCAAAGACCTACACAAGGGTCCTTTTGTAGACTTTAGTTCAGCATTCAATACCATCATACCGGACATTCTTCTAACCAAACTAAATCAGCTAGTGGTACCTGAACACACTTGTAAGTGGATCACAAGCTTCCAGCAGACAGGAAGCAGCAGGTGAAGCTAGGCAAAATCACATCAGATACCTGTACAATTAGCACAGGGGCCCCCCAAGCCTATGTGCTCTCACCACTTCTCTTCTCTCTATATACCAATGACTGCATCTCAAACAATCCATCTGTTAAACTACTGAAGTTTGCAGATGATACAACAGTGATTGGTCTCATTCGAGACAATGATGAAAATGCATACAGATGGGAGGTTGAACAACTAGCCTCATGGTGCGACCGGAACAATCTGGAACTGAACACACTCAAAACCGTAGAAATGGGGGTAGACTTTAGGAGAAACCCTCCCATTCTACCATCTCTTACAATACTAGACAACACAGTATCAACAGTAGAGACCTTCAAATTTCTAGGTTCTATCAACTGCAGAAAAAACAATTGCTACCAACCTGCCTTCCATTGAGGACCTGTATACTGCACGAGTCAAAAACAGGGCTGGGAAAATATTTACAGATCCCTCGCATCCTGGACATAAATTGTTTCAACTCCTACCCTCAAAACGACGCTATAGAGCACTGCACACCAAGACAACTAGACACAAGAACAGTTTTTTCCTGAACGCCATCACTCTGCTAAACAAATAATTCCCTCACCACTGTCAAACTATTCACTAGGGCTGCATTACTATTACTATTAGTCTTCTCATTGTTCCTATCACCCATCTCCTCCCACTTATGACTGTATGACTGTAACTTGTTGCTTGTATCCTTACGATTTATATTAATATTGATCATTTCCTGATTGCTTATTTGTACCCTATGACAATCATTAAGTGTTGTACCTCATGATTCTTGATGAATGTATCCTGTCTTTTTATGTACACTGAGAGCATATGCACCAAAGACAAATTCCTTGTGTGTCCAATCACACTTGGCCAATAAAGAATTCTATTCTATTCTATTCTATTCTATTATGGCTTTTTAAAATCCTCCAATATCACAAAAGAATATTTAGTTATTCCCCCTGTCCGCCATTGTGGTTGTGGTGGAGAAAAAGTTCCTTGCCTTAGCAAATGTAAAGATAAATTGGGTCTGAAGTGAAAGTATCCAGTTGTTGAGATAACCTAATCCCTTTCCGCAAATTTAATTAAAAAAAGTTTTTGTAGGAATGTTATATTCTACTGCCAAGAGCTAGGCACAAAGGAAAGAGCTTGTGCAAAGCATATACTGTGCTGAACTTGCTCCTTTTCCTAAAAATTATACTGTACATGTCTCTTCCATGCTATTCCCCAGGGATTTAATGCTGTTCCTCCTTTTTTAAGTGTTTTCCCCCCCATTGCATGCTGTTCCCAGTATTGATGCTGTTCATTGCCATTTCCCCCCTATCATGCTTTCTTTGTGTTGTTCCTTAATGAAATGCCAATTTTGTAGGACCACATAAGCACTATTTAGTTAAAAGACCACACTTGCATAGTAGTCCCTGCTTAATGGTCCCTATGTCATATACAGTAATGAAGGTCCACTATGTTAAAAAGTTAGATGAGTGAATATACATACATACATATACCGGTACATACATACATATATAACTTTTTAGATGAGAAATATTGTATTGATATTATAGAGCTTAATCTATATGCATGCTAAATCTAATAAATTATAACTATACAAATAAATGAGTATATGTGTGTGTATTTACTGAACACGTATTCTGACAGGAGGCAAAGGAAGAAAAATCAGTTTTAAATCAATGTAAGGAGAGAAGCAAATGAATTAGAATCATGAACCCAATAGCATCTGAGAAAGTTAAATACCTGCCAAGATATTGCAGATTGCTTTGGAAACATGGTAAATATCCTTTGAGATATTTCTCTAATCAAAAATTGGTGTGGCTTCACTTGAACTAACACAAACATTTTGCCTGTCTGATTTGCCTCTAGATCAAATGAAAAATATGTGTCACAACCAGCCTTTAGAAATTTCTCTCAGGTCCATTAGTTATTGTTCTTCAAAATTTCCCAGTTTTCCCAGGAACTTTCAAGTGGGGGTCTCATGTGGTGCTTAAGAAGAAGAAAAAGTAGCATCAAATCTGAAAGTGGTTATATTCAGCAATAGTCAAGAAGAGCCAGGTAAAAATAAAAGATGATTAAAACTGGAGCAGTGGAAAAAAACCAATAAAACCAAATTTGGCTGTCATTCAGCCTAAAGCCCAAATTGCCAACAAGGTTATATCCTCAAATATAAAAGAAATATTGTGGGTATACTTAGAACATTATCTTTAGGGGTGACTGGAATTACATTACTTGACATTTGCTGGTAGCTTGATAAATAGTAGCAAAAACAAGTTTACTAGGACTGAGCTGTAACTGTTCTTTGTTTGTCTGATTCATAGCAGTCATGAATCTGTATAGGCAGTGAATTTTTAAAGACATTCACAATGTGACATTGCCCCCCCTTTCTTTTCAAAAATCATTGAACTTAGCTGTACTGATACCATTTCTTTTTCCTCATTAGATAACAGAAAGCCCCACAATTGCACTACATTAAGAGTAATTGTGATGGCAGTTACATAGCAGCTGTACTGCCAAGTGGCCACTAGGCTAAAGCATTTGATTCTCTTAAAATCAGTTCAGTCCAATCTGGATTATCAAAGGGCTTTGACAAATCAGACTGAGCAAGTCAAAATCAGTACATAGTAAAGTCTAAATATTTAATATCCGCCATACTTCATATATTTGGAAAAGGAAAACATGATTATTTAAAGTAAATTTCTAAAGAAGAAATTTAGAAATTGTTAAAGTGCCAACTCGTCCTCATATCCATCTTTGGTGTAGACTAAATATTAACAAGTGAATATTACATGTTACATTTAAAAATTGGAGGTCTGCTGTATTATCTACTTTTCTATACTTATCTACTTTACGGTTGTTTGAGGATTAACCTTGAAAACCTGGAGGATATCTAATGGAATGACTTTGAATACTGGAACTAATTAGCAATTTAAAGAGTGGATCTAATTGTTATTTGGAAAAGCCCCTGGACTGTATAAATGGAACTTATTGACTAACTGTGGGATATAAAGAACCATAACTATTGTATCTCCTGATGAACAATGTTAAGATTTAGTAATCTGCTGGCTTTGGGAAGTCAAAAAGAATAGACTCTAGAGCGGTGACAGATTACTGACAGAACATCGAGTATTATTTGGACTTTTTAAGACAAGGCAAGATGGCTCTTCAGGAAGAATCGGAGGCACTTCAAAAAGAAACTATGTTGTTACTCCAAAACATTTATGACACTATGATGGGGAACTTCAAGGAGATAAGGGATTTACTACACGATATAACTGGAAAGGCTGAAAATGAGCAACAAGGAATAATAAATCAAGATGATAAAATCCAGGAAACAGGGGAGATAACTGGAAGCTTAGAGGATGAGATAGAACAGACCACACAACAAATAGAACAAGGAGAAAAGAAAGAGGAGACAATAAAGTTGGGTGAAATAAAGTTGCGAGAATATATACTAGGTGGTAGAAAAATGGAACTCAATAAATTAAAAAAATATTTTTGGAAAACAGACAGATTTGGCAGACCCGTGGGTAGACTGGCAGCAAAAAATAATGGAGATGGAAATAATGGTCGGGTTGAAAATGAAAGATGTAGATGAGGACCCAAGGGAGGAGTATGGACCCAAGGGAGGAGTTAAAAAGAGAAGAAGTGAAACTTCCAACAGGGTGAGAGATGATGGATAGAAAAGATCTTTTAAAAATAAGATTGGCTGTACTGAGAACTAGAATAGAGTAAGAAATTAGAAACGGGGAATATTGTTATATAACACATTTTTATATAACACATTTAAAGTGAATGTTTGAGGTTAAGATTAGATTTTAAAAAGGATGTTATCAGATATGCCCAAGAACAATGTTATTAGAAGGACGTAGCAAATATTGAATAATTGAAAAATGAAGGAATATGTGCTGATGTAAATATGTATAATAACATTAGATCATGTGAGTTCGACTAAGGTAGTAATCTTTATTTGTATTAATATTGTTTTTGTATCAAAATGAATGACACTCAGATGCCACACTGTCCATGCAATGATATTCATGATATTGATGTATATTTAAAAATTAAAAAAAACCTTTACACACACACAAAATTATTATTAGGAACAATATTGGGAAATATGAGAAAACTCTAGTTAACTACTAGTGGTTAAACATAAATCAAAGTCTCTATTACTATTTATTCCTTTTGCCATATTGATGGGATTGCATACATAAGTGATCAATCAACAGTAAAATAAAAGCAAATTGCATGGTTTCAATTTCTCATCCACAAAGAATAGTGTGGTTTTTTTAAAGAAAAAAATAGACCATGAAAGCAGCATGACCATCACAGTTTCAGATTACTAACCTCACTTTACTTTTTTACCTTCAAAATTTTTTTATTACAATTCAGTTTATGAAATTGAGGAAATCTCCTAACACTGAGGATTTTAAATAAAATGGCAAAAACATATATTGGATTCTTTTTTCCTATTTTGTTGGAGCTGTATATCAAAGCCTTTTCAAATAAACTTAATGCTATCTCTTAGTTTCATTACTAGAAATAAGATATTCCTTCCTATACACGGTAATAATTTTATTATAGACCTGCTTGTTTGATAAATGAGTGCTAAGATTTTAACACCTACCAGAATTATAGTTTGTTTTTTCCCAATTGCTGTGTACTCAGTTCAGGCTGAGTTTGTAGTATGAAATTATCAAGGTTTCATATAATATTAGATTTATAATTTATATAATTACTTTAACTCAAATCATGGATAATTCAGCAGCTGTTATTTCCAATCTTGAAGTTGAACTGTTATTCAACATGGTCTAGATTTGTCCTACTGCTATCACATTTTGGGCTGAAATCAAAGAATTGTTAAAATCAAAGAATTTCACACAGATCATGCATTTCTGTTTTGCGTGGTATATTGACATTTGGATTACATTTGGTTCAGGGGATTTGTTGACAAAGGGGCAAAGAAGTGGACTTCCAAGTATTTATAATTTTAGTTTTATTTATTTTAGCTTTTCCTACATAAGATAAATTTTTGGACTTCTTTCTTTTTTTTTTTTCCTGGAGATAAACTCTGATGTTCTACTTGGTAATTCTGTTTAAGGATATAATTTAAAGCACTTGACATATTTGCCATTTGGTCTCTAACTTGATTTACTGCTTTACACATGAGAATATTCTTTCATCCCTTTTAACTTATTCTCAGGTCCAAAAATGCAGTATTCAGTTGTTACCCCACATGTCTGGCCATTTCTTCATCGCACAATATTTTCTGTCCAAAAGCCAGCTTTAGACACTCTGTTTACTCTATTGTCCACAGAAGATCAAACTTCTGCAGCCTGGCAAACACCCATTTTTCAAGATGTGTTGTGACATATCTTTCAGTATTTTACCTAAGGTGGGGCTTGAATTGTTGTGCAAAGCTTCTTTATAGTATGTGGCAGCTGCTGCATGTTAATGGATGGAGCCTTCTTATTTGCCTATTGGTTTACATATATTGATTTAAATATCTTTCTGGAGGTGAAAGACAGACTGAAGGAAGAATCAAGTGGAAAGATGAATCCAAGTTAAACCCAGACAAAAGAAAGACCTGGCTATGTTATCAGGCCAAGAGCTCCCAGGCAACTGGAGACTTGCTTAGATGGCTCTATTGTTGAGGTGGGCATTGCCTATGATTTGTATTTTTGGTTTTTATAATATGTAGTAATATGCATTTTTCTATTTTATATCTGCTGTTTTTACACTTTCATTTGACCGTTGTGTGCCGCCCTGAGTCACTTTTGGTGAGATGGGGGCCTAAATGAATTTGATTAATAAATTACATTAAAAATTACAAAGCAGAAACTTTCCTCCCAGCACATTTATTGCTTATCTAAGCTAACAAAACAAAACAAAAAACCCTGGTTCCACCTTCATCACAGTCACAGTTATTCAACTGAATAACTCCTGCTTACTTGAGAAAATTTTACTTCCTGTGGAAGGGAACACCTTTGAATAACATTGGATGTTAAAGCTGTTGTTACCAAGATCTAAGGCAAAATACAGCTGCACTAAAATACCTGTGAATTATATTATAGGACCTCTTTAAAAGACAATACGATCAGATGGAATAGGCTTCACACATTACCAGCTTTGTGATCTTCCTAAATTTCAAGCTGATTTATGTGAGGAATTTCTCTACCCTGCCACTGAGATAAAAGAATTTGGAGAAAGAGTTTAAAGACATTTCTCCTCCTGGCTCTCCCAGCTGTGTTTCACATGATCCTCTTTTCTGTTTGTCTTGATATTATTTTGCATTTTTGTAATGGTTTAATTGATTTGTGCATCAGCTAGAGACCTGCTATTACTAAACCATCCAGAGTTATCCTCTACCACAATTCTCATAAAGGAAATCAGTAACAGCTTAATTTTGGTCATTTCTTTTAATTTGCTCTCAAAATCTTACAGGAAATTTCCATAAATGAAAGCAGGCTTTATAATCACTACAGCATTACTGAGCGATGACAAAAATAGCTCATATGGAAATCCTCACAACCGGAATGATCAAATAGTGCACATTCACTTCTATGAGTGCCTTTGTACTCCTTTTCCTTGTTTGAAGAAAGATTATGTCTCCCTCTTTTATGTATAAGAAATAACTAGGAAATCATATCATTTTTATAGTATTTATCTTTCTTGGGCTTAACATATTTCTTTATTGTCTGCACACAAAAAGAAAGAGTGAGATGAGGCAGTAGTTGTTACAGCTTGACACCCTAAAGTTGTCTACATCATGACGTAAAAGTTCAAGGCACTATTAATGATTGATAAAGCTATAATTCTAATGTTCAAGGAAATGTACATTTGAAAGACTATAACAATGAACTCTTTGTAGCTGTACTACAGTAGGAAAAGAGCAGCATGTAAGACTAGAGCTGAGTACATCATAACTGAGCTGTCTCTTTAAATAATATTTGTTTCAAAATATTAGTTCATTTTGTCCTAAATTGAGTTTACATTATTTTCTTTCTCTGGAGCAGGTATTTACAAAGAAAATCCCTAAGTGAACCATGATTCTTGAAATCATTTGGGATTATGCCTTTTGTCTCAATCATCAAAATCAAGATGAAAAAAGCCACTATTATAAATTCTAATTGAAGTTTCTTCCCAGTAATCAAATTTAAAGCAACAATTTTTCTCTGGAAGCAAAATTCCACTGATATATTCTTTTACTGTGGTCATTTGAAATCCTGACTAAATTTGGCATTCCTTTTCTGTATCTCTCTGACAAGATCAAGAATTACAGACTTAGTTTGAGATGATCAGAAGAATCTCCCTAATCCAAATTGCAAAGATCTGAATTCCATGTAGGTGAGTGAACAATAATTGCAAATCAACTGTTATAGGTACACAGAACCAACTGCATTGTTTAGAAAGAAAATGAAGCAACGTTTTCTGATCTGAGCCAGTTAAAACAACACATAAAATTTACTTGTAGTTTTCATGTGATCGTCTTCCAAAGTAAAGCAAGTCTTGACTCGGGTATTAAATCACTATTTTGAAATTATTTAGCCATATCATAGTTAAGACCAGCATGTGGATAGTGTGGATGGAACCCTAGCTTCTCATTCTACAGATAGTCCTCAAATTATGACCACAATTGAACCCAAATTTTTTGTTGTTAAGTGAGACATTTTGTTAAGTGAATTTTTCCCCATTTTATGACCTTTCTTGTCTTCCATTGCAAGTGTACAGCTACCAAATCTGCACTTGTAAAAATGCAGGCAATTGCTGGCTAGAAGAACACAGATCACAATAATTCTGCTCCCATCTAGTGTGCGTCTACATTTTTCCAGTCCAGATATGGTAGCCCTATTAAAATGATGCATAAATCATAGTTGGGTCTCCCTTTCACAGAGTGCCAAGTGTAAATTGGTCCTGTGATACCTAGTTAGAAGTAAATAGCAGATTTTAGTCATGAGTGCAGTCAACCTGCTACATTTTTAGAAGCAATTGGTTTTTAAAGGAATTAAATGTTCTTTTGAATATGTCTCCTGGATTTGTGTTATCATTTATATGTAGTACATGTCTTTTTTAAAAAAGAAATAATAATGTGCATTGTTTGCAATCCCAGTTATGCATGAGGCAGCTGTATACTGCTCAGAGTTGGAGCAGCTGATACAATCTGCATGTCAGTGAAGAAAAGATAAATAAGTGAATGTGTTTTCTTTTTTCCAAAGAAACCTCCTGGCATTATTCCTTTGTTCAGCATTCCATGCTTTCTCTTTTTTCTTAATGTATGTTGTAGAGAAGATGAGGAAGGAAAACAAATAGATTTCAATCACCAGTACAAGTTTGAGCATTTTGTAGTTTTCTCAGCTGCTAAACATTCCCTTGGACCTTCAGTCTGGGGAATATCTCCCATATGTTTGTGGAATTGCAGTAATAGTTTCTGCTGCCAACCTTCAGCTACAGGAGACACAATAATGTGTCCCTGGGCCATTGAATCTCCAGTGAAGTGGGCTTTAATCTGAAGCTTTCTTAAAGAAAAAACAATTTCCATGGGGCACTTGATCTGAATAACTCTCTCACTTTCTTAAATAATTATCAAGGAATTCAGACCTTTCACAGTCATGTCTTATAAAGTTGGGACTGTAGTCCATGAAAATGACATGGCTTTATCCCAAATATTGAAGGCTGTGGATATGATCTAGGCAAATTTACTCAACGTATTTCACATGGAATCCTACAGGAGAAAATTGTATGTGTTCTTACAGGAAGGAAGGAAGGAAGGAAGGAAGGAAGGAAGGAAGGAAGGAAGGAAGGAAGGAAGGAAGGAAGGAAGGAAGGAA
>QLTV01004097.1:3530247-3559735 GCA_003457575.1 Thermophis baileyi
GGAGGGAGGGAGGGAGGGAAGATCTTATCTGAACTGTTCAAGTTCATTATACATTTTGGCTGTATTCTTAAAAAGATTTGGAGTGGGAATATGTGTAGTATAGTTAACCACTCTTTTTAATCCTTCAGTATTCCTCTACTGCTAATGGATTGAACTCAGATTGTAATAGTGAAAGCTAAGAGGCATTGCTGTTATTGTACACAAGAGCTGCAATGTCTCAATGAACAGGCTCCTTTCTCCACATCAAAATACCCAAGAGTCACATTTCTGTTGTCTTGCTCTGCCATCTATGTGGCTGGAAGTAAAAGATTTGTTCATTATATAAACCATGATTAGAAAACAATATCTATCTGCCCTACAATTAACCTTTACATTTTAGAATTCTTGAATTATTGTTCAAAAAAGCACACATCATTGTGTTTGCATAATTAAGTTACTTTCTCTGGGTTGAGTCTATGTCACAAGATTGCTGTAATAGGGAAATGGATGAAAGTCAGGATAACAATGTAATTAAGTAAGTAAGTAAGTAAAACAAAGAAGCTATTTGCAAAAGCTATACTGGTTATTTCACAGTAAACCCCAATGAACACAGTGGGATTTACTTCCAAGTAACATTGAGTATGTTTGTGTTTGTAGTTCTAGAATCACTCCCCTCCCCTCCACTGCTAGACATGACTCTGCTTCTTGTGACATAATCACCTAGGGATAATAAATGATTTTTGCCATGAATTCGGTCAGGAATGACTTTAGGGATGAGCTCTTTACACCCGTTTTAGAAACACAAGCATCAATGTTTACTAGCATTTATTTTTCCATTAGCAAAAATCCACAAGGAAAAGCAGCTGAAGAAAAAGAATGTTAGTGAAAGTCATTTGCAAGCAGTGATAATTTAATTGAAAAAGATGGTGTATGACGAGGGGGCTGCATCAAGAAAATTCATAAATCAAAGAATTAAGGTTTTTTTTTTACAAATATACTTCAATACTAACAGCATTGTATGAGAAGTCAGGGAAAAAAACCCAGTCCTGAAATGTCTAGGAACGTTTTAAAAATCACAGATAAAAACTTTGAGAAAGAATCATGTCTAATTGGTACAGGATTTTTAGTAATTTCTCCACCCTATTGACAGAGAAGAAAAGAATGAGTCACAGCAAATTCTATACATGGGTCGACACAGCACTGTAAAATCTGAAAGATCAGGTGGAGACTTCTATCTAAATCAGGGTTGTCAAACTCCCAGCCCGTGGGCCAGATGCGTTACGCGCTGGCTATGCCCATGCCCATGCCCAGTTTAACGAAGGAGGAAAAAAGTCCCGATACGTCACGTGATGCCATGAGTTTGATACCCCTGATCTAAATGGTTGCTAAGAAGTGACGTCAACTTGATGGTACACAGGGGTGGGTTCTAACTTACCTCACTGCCGGTTTGCTTCCTCCCGCACCACGTGGCCGCACCTCGTGGGCGCGCATGCACTTTGTGCATGCGCGCGCACGCACAGTCCAAAAAAAATTTAGAAAATTCAAAAAAAATTAAAAACCGCCAAAAACAAGATGGCGACACATGCGCAGTGCCGGAAACTCACATGCACAGAAGAAAAAAAATTTCAAAAAAATTTCAAAAAAAAATTCAAAAAAAATTCAAAAAAAAGATGGCGGCGCCCACGGACCGGCACCGACCGAACCCGATCGGTGATGTCATCGTGACATCACCAGCGGGTTACTACCAGTTCTGGAGAACCAGTCCGAACCAGGAGGAACCCACCTCTGATGGTACATCATCATCATTGACCCAAGTTATTTTTCCTCCTCTACTTGTGTTGTGTAGAGGATGCATTCCTAACAAGCTGTAATCAAGAAGCCCCTGAAAGTCATAAGGCTGAACTATAGCAGAAATTATCTAGCATCTAGATTTTGGCTGCCCTATATAAGGAGATAATGAGACACCTACTCTGTGCTTTGAAATACAATACAATTCATCAAAGTGAAATAAAGGAACGGCAGCTATACAAAGCTGCCTAATGTACCATGATTAACGCAAAACAACTCATCTCCTTATGGATTCCCACAAGAAACTGTTCTCACAACTAACTTTTTTACAAGCCACTTTCGATAATTTGATTTTAATGACTTTTTCTTCTTTTTGTATATATGACAACAATACTGTATGTATGTACACTTATTAAAGCCCCCTGAGCATGGTTACTTTACTGTTATGACTATCTTGGGATGAAGTCCTGCTTCTTTCAGTCAATAGTAAAAATGACATTAATTTTGTTGCTGTAGATCAGGGATAAGGAACCAGTAACCCCAAATACTATGACCTGTGATGAAAAATGCTAAGAGTGGCATTTCAGCAAAAAACATATTTTTTCAGATACAATCCCACCTGAGTAAACACCCAAATCTCTACACCCATCAGTGATTTGGCCTAATGGGGTTAAAACTATGCTTGCAGGTACCAATAGCCAATAGCTTCTTGTCAACATTCTCTCTTGTCATCTCCATCCCCCACCCCACTGCCAGTTTCTGTATCAGACACACTATTTTAAATTTCATTGCTAAAATGATTTCTCTCTGCTTTCAATTTCACACTTGGATGCCAAGATATATCTTTTTAATATTAATATTACAAGACCTACCTCTGGGTCCCCTGAATAAATATTCCTGAATATTCTAATGCATTTGCCTAGTAAAAAAAATTGGGGGGAAATTTGGTTTAACACACAAAGAATGATTTATTAATTTATTTGTTTGATTTCTATAGCTGCCCATCGTAATACAATTAACTCTGGGTGGCAAACAATATCATTATATGTCTTGCACTGAAAATAATTGTATTCATTGGATGAGTTTGCTAGCATTCTTCATCTCTGAAGAACATCCTGAGAATGGATTAAGAGTTAAGAGAGATTATCATTATCATCAGCGAAATTAAGAGAATTCCACTAGACTCCCAGAGTATATAAAATCACAAGGATCATAGAGATTATGGGGGATTCCATTCACATGCTGAGTCCCAATATTCAAAGATCAGCTTTTCTATTATTGGTGACACATGATAGGATCTAGGAGACTTGCAATTGGAATTGTGAACAATTCCAAGATATCCCTATGGCAGATATGTTTATCTACGAACAAACAAAAATACAATATAAACAAAATTGTAAATGGTACTTCAGAAATTGCAACATCTCATTGCTTTGTGCATAAAGGGGCAATCTGTAATTCTTTCCTATCATGTGATATTCTTGGGGATAATTTTTTATTCATTTCACCTCCCAGCTCCTGGGATCTCATCACAGAAGATGCTGACATAATTAGCTCTAATAATCCAAAATTAGATTTGCCGCCATGCCAAAAATATTCTGTGGGTTTGAGATGAAGGCAATAGTACAAGGGCATATTGCACAAAAATGGTACCCAAGGCATGTTTGTGCTGAATATTAGAAGAATGCAAAAAGATGAATTCCTTGTGTTTTATGTGCGTTCATTATTTAAATTTTAATCAAAGTATTTTATTTTTAGGATTATTTATAATAGCAATAGCAATAGCACTTAGACTTATATACTGCTTTACAGTGCTTTACAGCCCTCTCTAAGCAGTTCACAGAGTCAGCATATTGCCCCCAATAATCTGGGTCCTCATTTTACCCACCTCGGAAGGATGGAAGGCTGAGTCAACCTTGAGCCGGTGAGATTTGAACTGCTGAACTGCAGCTAGCAGTCAGCTGAAGTAGCCTGCAGTACTACACTCTAACCACTGCGCCACCTTGGCCCTGGAAAAGGCAGGCTATAGAAATTAAAAACAGATCATAAATCAGTAAAACTTTCCTGTCACCTCATAGCTTGTTGTTATTATTCAACATACACCATGTTCATCTGAGCCACCAGGTTATGTGTTACTGGATAGTATCATATCTGCAGCAGGTTGAGGACCTTGTTTTTTTTTTTTCCAGCATGACTTTCATTTAAATTTTTAATCATTCCCCAGATGATGAAATGACCTAAAGTTTCCATTGTGCTTTTGAGAAGGCACTGTTTTATTTTGCATAACAATATGCCTTTGAGTTCAGGCAGGCCTTTGGCTGCCTTTCCATTTCTGATCCTTTCCAGCTTAATAACTCTTTATAATCTCCTGAGTTTACTACTTGTGCATAGCTGATTTTCAGAATTCTGCTGCTCCATCTGGAGTCTTTGGTATTTTGCCTCTGGCTCTCTGATTTCTCAATAACAGAAGTAATTTGCATTGGACTCTGCTACTGACACTGACACCTTGACTTCTTCTTTTAGTGGACATTAGTGCCCATATGGTTCTGGGTAGATATTGAACATTAGTCATCAAGGCATCTGCTATAGCTTAGTCAATTTATGCTGCCTTTCAAAAATATATTGCTTAAATAATTCAAACTTGAACCACCAGCCCTGCTAATTAAGCTTAATGACCTTTTCATTACAGCCAGAATCATTTTTCCCCCAACATGCTTCCTTTTGGTCCTTCTTTTAAGCTCCCCAATGACACCAGTTCATGTATTTCTTTCATTCTCCCACTTAAACAGTCTTTTTAACATGCCTGTTCCAGCGGTAGGTTGCTCCCAGTTCGGCCTGGTTCGGCGAACCGGTAGCAGCGGCAGCGGGAGGCTCCACCCACCCGCCCGGGATGCTTCTGCATATGCGCAGAAGCGTCGCACGCACGCGCGCACAAATGAACTGGTAGCAACGGGATTTACAACCCACTACTGGCCTGTTCAATATTTAAAATAGTGTAGTAGCAATGACTGATATAAAACAGAAATCAAGGGACTCTGATACGTTTTGTCACAATTCTTCAGATCCCTATTGTTTATGGCTAAGTGCAGGCACGTAGCCCAATGATGCAATCTTTTATGCCATGTGTTCACTGTTGTTAAGTGAATCATTGCAGTTGTTAAGTGAATCGTGTGGCTGTTAAGCAAATCCGGCTTCCCCCATTGACTTTGCTGGTTGGAAACCAGCTGGGAAGGTTGCAAATGGCGATCATAAGACTCCATGACTCTGCAGCTGTCATAAATGGATGCTGGTTGCCAAGTTCCTGAATTTTGATCACATGACCAGGAGAATGCTGCGAGGACTATAAGTGGGAGGCCCGGTTGTAAATCATTATTTCAATGTTATTGTAATGTTGAACAGCCACTAAATGAATGGTTGTAAGTTGAAGACTATCTGTAAATTTCAATTTGATTTCTCATTTAAAAAGGATTTGTTCTTCAGGTCTTAGTTGGAGTGGCCCAGGAGGAGGAGTCATTTCCTGTGAAAGAATAAAATCCTGCTACTAAACAAAGGTTGAATCCCTGCCAAATTCCTGCCAGCAAACCTTCCATATATAAATGTCACTATAAAGTTTTTCAGAGCAAGGCCTTGGCAAGTGATAACTGCAGTACTTGTCTGTGCTGGTATAGGTGTCAGACTGGCCACAGCTTGTTCCCTAGAGAAAGAACAACCCTTGACTCCATAGGTGTTAGAGAAAAGGTACTTTTACTAGAGATCCTGAGTGCAATGTGAGCAAGGCAAGCTCTGAAGAAAAACTGTACGAAAGCAATCCCCAATGTCCAAAACCCTCTGCCCTGGAGGAATAGTCCAATCAGATTTTGTTCCGATGTTTTGGGAACCTGGTGCCTCCAGCACTGCTGTAAATTCCTTTCCCAGGGCTTGAAGGCAGAAGGATGGCTCAATTTGGCACCTCTGGTTCCTGTCATTGTCCATAGTCCCCAATTTCCCATAGCAATCTTTCCCACCTACAGCACTCTTCCCCCCCCCAATGCCCTCTCCCCACTGGTTATGGCAGTTGCTAGCAAGCTTCAGAGAAAGCGAAGATAGGCAGCTGACAATAGATCACAATAACCATTGCAATTCCCTCAGAACACCATGCATACCAAAAGCATCCATAGTTTCCATTGATTCAAGAACCATGCCATGCTTGGTGTAGCATTTTGAAATCTGTGCTATTTATAAAATAGGGGTATATATATTTTTTTATTTTATGAAATTTGACTAATCTTCCCAGCAATTTTTTTTTAAATTTCCACTTTAGGCTTATAGCCCTAGAATTATTTGGATGATCCCATTTAAGTACTAACTCAGTAATAATTCTAGTTAACTAGTCAACAGGCACCATATATATACCGCATACAGAATATCCCAAAGCACACACTCTGCTAGAGAGAGGTGTCCTGAGGATGGGCTCCAGCACGAGTCCGAAAACTTGGAAGACTAAAGCTATGGTCTCAGTGACAGACCCAGATTGGATGCTCCAACATTATCCTGGGACACGTATATTCCTCTTCATTCCTAGTTAACTGAGCTTTTCTACTTATGAAGAAAAATGCTGAGTTTCTTGTTTATTCCTTTTTCGTAGGGCAGGTAAAGATAAAGCAAGTGGCTGCAGCTGGAATGCTGAGTGAATGTGTACGAGATATGGAAGAAATGGGCACTGTATGAGGGAGTCAAGATTGTTAAGAGGAGGCAATATCAGAAACTGCATTTTCTGCTTTCCCAACATACAGACTAGTTAATTAGGGCAGCAAACAGCTCCAGAGAGCCAGTTAGAAATAAATGCAGTAAGTACTTTATTTGAGCAGATAATTTAAAAAAAAATGGAGAATATAGATTTGGCTGCCCTGGCCTGCTGACTGAGTGGTCACTTCATGTTGTTTAAATGTACTGTTGGCTCTGAATAGCTGATGAAATGTCACAACAATCTTAAAATAGTATTTCTTGTTGATTGCTCTAGTTTAATTGTGAGGAGGACCTATTCTCCAGTCAGCTCTCATACTTCATTTTTTTCTGAACAACTCTGAAATCAGGCTGCATGAAAGCGGAGATAAGTTAAGTAATATTTGCTTTCTGATGAATAAGCATTATAACTATAAGATTATTATTCATTATGTTCTGATTAAAGAAGACATATCTAATCTGGGTTTTACTTAAAAGTACACATAAAAGGACTGTGTATACTTCTGTTGTAACAGTATTCTGTACATTATGTCTGATAGTTTGTTTACTTTAAGGAAAGGTATATAATAATCATTATAAAAATTAGGACTTCATTCTGGAAAAACAAATCGAGTGATAAAAGTCAAGTATAAACAGATATTATTTCCCATCAGACAACTAAAGTTAGAATTTTTGTTTTAGAAGAATGAAAAAAAATGATGCTTGGGAAATATTTTTCATTTTTATTAGTTTGTCATTTTTTTTTAATCAAGCATATAGTCAAAGGCATTCAAACATATTCACAGAGTAAGTAAACATAATGCAGAAAAATACATGCGATCACTACACAAAAGAATATCAATGCACAATAGGACTGAATAATTTATTCTTATGATGACTACAAATTACCTGGAGTTAATATCAGTGGTTTAAGTTCCACCTTAGCTAAGCATCTGTTCCCATGAACATCCTTCACCAGGAAGGCTCAATTACACTGAAGGAACAGGTGCTAAAGATGACAGACAGATGACTGGGAAATATGTAACTATCCCTTCCTTGTATTGTGACTGTTTTTTGACAATGACCCATGCCACTAGCTCTTTGGATTGTTACCAGCATAAGTTCTGAAAGCAATTCACTGGCTGCTTTTCAAGCAAGATAAAGTGTGAAATCAAGTATGAGAAAGAAAGATAGAAGATGAATGGAGTTGCCATTGATGCTGTACTAGCAATATCACATAAATGTAGGAATAAATATGTGATGAACCAAATTAATGTTCTAACTCATATACTCTAAACATAAGGCATAATTTAAGTTCCTGTCCCTCTAAAAAATTGGAGACAGGCCATGATATCCCAGTTGTCTTCAAAACTTCCAAGTGCCTTCCCAGGAAAGTATGCACACTTCCAGGGAGGGATATAAATTGGGTGATGCCTTACCTTTTTACAAGCCATAATTTAAGCTATATGGTGGATCTCTGGGTCATAATTGCAATAATATTCTATACATTTGTGAGATTGTTCCTTTTGGTTGTTCCGAACAGTGAAATATTAAATTCTGGAAAATGGCTTAAGGCCATGTTGCTGAATCTCTAATGTTTCTATTGCCCAGAGAGATATGAGTTGATACCAAAGGAGTCATGGTAATTTGTTTCCTATTTTTTGCTCTATCTCATCTTTATTGAGGTTCCCTCAATATTTTAAGGTATAAAGATGGTACTCTCTCAAAAATGCCATTTAGTCAAACCATAATGATTGTCCCATCTATATATTTTATTAAGTATATTTAATACTTTTCTTAATAAAGTATCTGTGATGACCCAGGGCACAGCACAGAGATAACACAAACAGCTGGCAGTTTAAACGGGCCCCTTTATTGCTCAAAATCTCCTCAAACACTCCCATGTTTCTGGCCAGTCCCAGAGCAGAGTGAGAACAAACCCCCACACAAACCTCAAGCAGCCTCTGGCTGCAATTAGTCCAGCCCAGCGCTGTCTGCACCAAGGCTGCACGGCAATAAATCCCAAATGTATTTGGCAAAACAAGAGCAAAGCAAGGAGTCCAGGGAGCAAAAGATCCAGATAATTAGTCCAGGACGCCAACAAGGAATGCAAGGACTCTTGGCAAATTCAAACATTGGCACACAACACTTCAGGAACTCAGCGTTTGTTTCCGACAAATGCCCCTCCCCACGGCATCTCCTTAAGTCTTATTCCCCAGGTGTGCCTGGTGAAGCTGGGCAGGGCACTCTCCTCACGAATGGCCTGCTCTGTCTGCACTGATCCAGCCTTCTCTGCACTCTCCGAGCCCTTGCATCTGGAAGGGGTGGTTCTTGCTCCTCGTCTGAGCTCTGTCTCTCCTCCCTGCCTGCAGGCCTTACTAATTCTGAACAGCCTTGCCTGGACTGACTCTGCCCTTTCCCAGTTTCCTCCAAGGCCAACAGAGCTGCCCTCTCACTTGCTGTCAGTTCTTGTTCCAGCTCATCTTCTGCCGCACATTCAGACTCCGACGGGGGCATGACAGTATCCTTTATCAAAACTATGTGTTTACACTTCCATATCTGAAGCATTATTTTCATGAAAGTATCACTTTAAGGGATTTACTCAAGAATCCCGCTCTCAAAGGGGAGATTCCTTGGGTTACTGCATCATTTTTTGTGATCAAACAAAAGATGTTGAGTCAAGAGTCAGCTTTTCTGCAGCTCCTTCAAGAGGAACTTACTCCTAGGAGAGCTGCAACCTTCACAAGCATCCCAAAACTATTGAGCAACAGTAAAAGATCACAGGCATCTTTACCCACCAAGAAGACTAATCTAATACATAACACAGTTATTGTGCCCTAAACTATTTAGGGATTCAAAGACATTGTGTCCAGAAGACAACTGACCCAATGTCAGTCCAGATCTTTCATTAGTGGTCACTTGTTATTCCTGTCGCTTGTATGAGCAAGTAGCCTGCAGTTAAACCACTAGCAACTCCCAGACCCTGTTCAATGATAGTATCATGTTGATACTGTGTAGTACTCAAGACAGATTATTGTCAAAGTGTGAGTGACAGTCACTCAAGAAAGATCATAGTGGGGTGCTACTCATAGTTGTGCAAGTATACTTCTTACCACAGCCATCATTGATAAAATCAGTTACAGTGGTCAAGCTACTCTATTATATTGGGACAAAAAATTTAAACTAGGATTAAAAGTCATGAAACACTGCCCAATGTTTTATCATTTACGGTGTACGGTGTACATTATTTCCAATTTGTGCACTCTACTTTTTTAAATTAAAAATACCATTTTAAACAGAATCATATTGCTTGTATTTATCTTTTATGCGTAGAGGTTTTTGAAATTATTTTTTTGACAGGCTTCCTAATTGGTGCTGCCCATTTTAGTCTACCTAAAGGAGCAAATGATGGGCACATCATGAAGTGGTCACATAAATGATGTAACTTAGTACTTGTATCAGATGTCCTGATACAGTCACATAATCATGCTATTTGTGCAATGATATGATGGACATATATTAACTGTGGCATCATTGTGGCATGTTATAGACACCCTTCGCTACCTCCCCCATTTGCTAAAATGACCAAGGAATTAATTGATTATGCATGAAAAATGTGCAGTTGTTTAATTCATTTTTAGTCACACCATGCAGAGACCATCTGTGCACGGATATTATCAAGGCTATGTTAATTTATAAGATCATTCTAGCTTTTATATCATCATTACAACCATAATAAAATATTGCTGATGAGAAGGTTCATAAACTAGATTTTATACATAATTAGATGAAGCAACTCTGACAACAGACGCTTCTGCAGGTCCAACCCTATGATTAATAGCTATAAAACAGTTACATTTTTCCAAGACAGATAAACTGCCTCCAGTTGTGTGAATTACAATAACTACTAAGTGAGGAGTCCTTGGTGCTCTCTGAGTTTGGTTGTTTGCTTGCAGATGTTATATTGCCCAGCTAGATAATATCATCAGTTCCAGTGACTGTGGGGTTGGCTTCCTGTTCAAAAAGTCTTCATTGTATCTCTTGACTGCTTCTGATCCTTCCTATCAGAACACGTGGACAGGCTCAACCATAGTTTTAGCTGAGAAACTGTGAGCAGCCTAGACCAGGGGTCAGCAACCTTAAACACTCAAAGAGCCACTTGGACCCGTTTCCCACAGAAAAAAAACACACCGGGAGACACAAACCCTGGGTAGGCGTGGCCAACTCGATGTCACTCACTCCCACCTAGTCACATGACCCCCTAGCCACACCTACCCAGCCACAAAACCATTCTCTATGTCTCTTTCCCCCTCTCCCTATCTTCCCCTCTCTCCCCCCTGTGTCTCTCTCCCTCTGTATCTCTCTCTCCCTCTCTTCCCCTCTCTCACCCCCTCTCTATGTATCACTCTGTATGTCTCTCTCTCTGTCTCTCTCTCCCCCTCTCTCTCTCTCTCTCTCTGTGTGTGTGTGTGTGTGTGTGTGTGTGTGTCCTCCCTTTGGGCAACCATCCTCCCCCTCCCCCTCCTCTCGTGATCCCCTGGCTGGCTGTGGCTGAGCTGGGAGTGTGGGCACGCGCAGGGAGACCCTCCTCAAGTAAGCGCCAAAGCGCAGCAAAGGCACATGCAGGGTGGGTGGCTGCTCGCTTAAAGAGGGTCTTAACAGGATGCAGCTTCTCTCCTGCACAAATGCTCCAGCCATCACCTTGCTGTGTCATCCCCCACCCCCAGCAGCTCTTTGGCCGAGCGCGGAGGACGCGACCTCCAGCCCGAAGCGGCAGGAAGCGAAGGCTGTCTTACGTGCAGCGAAGGCAGGTACAGGGCCACTTCACTCCTGCACTTTCCGGTGACCCTCCTCCTCCTCCTCCTCCCCATCTTGTGACCCCCTGGCCGGCTGTGGCTGAGCCGGGAGCATGCGCACGTGGGGGAGACCCTCCTCAAGCGAGCACCAAAGCTCAGGAAAGGCGCGTGTGGGGCGGGCAGTGGCTCGCTTAAAGAGGGTCTCCCCGCGTGTGCACATGCTCCTGGCTCGGCCATAGCCGGCCAGGGCATCACGAGAGGGGGAGGAGGAGGAGGAGGGTCGCCGGAGAGTGCAGGAGTGAAGCAGCCCTGTACCTGCCTTCGCTGCACGTAAGGCAGTCTTTGCTTCCTGCCACTTCACGCCCTCCGCGCTCGGTTGAAGAGCTGCTGGGGGTGGGGTTGACATGGCAAGGCAATGGCCAGATCATTAGTGCAGGAGAGAAGCCACATCCTGTTGCATCCTGTTAATACCCTCCTTAAGCGAGCAGCCGCCCACCCCGTGCACACCTTTCCTGAGCTTTGGCGCTTGTTTGAGGATGTCTCCCCATGCGTGCGCATGCTTCCGGCTCAGCCACAGCTGGCCAGAGGGTCATGAGAGGAGGAGGGGGGAGGAGAATGCAGGAGCGAAGCGGCCCTGTACCTGCCTTTGTGCCACATTTAAGCATAAGGCAGCCTTCGTTTCCTGCCGCTTTGGGCTGGAGTCCAAAAAAGAAATAAGAGGGGTGAGGGGTGGAGCCAACCCATTAAGGGGCAGGGAGCCACAAGTTTCTGACCCCTGGCCTAGACCAAGATACTGTAAATCCCAAAAAGCTGGGAATTCCTGGAAGCTTGGCATTCAGACAAATCAGGCATGAATAGATGCATAGAGATTAACCATATTTACATACCATTCAAACAAGACAATTAAGAAAGCTAAGAAGAAAACAAAAAGAGCAGAATATATCCTCTCTAGTAGCCTACAACCAGATATGCAGAGATTAACAGAGATTAATCAAGCAAAACAACAACACCCCTATATCCTAATCAAGGAACTACTAAGGAAAACATTACAGTTCCACCAAAATGACTGTGCAGGCTACTGTATATGAACAGGGAGCAAGTGCCATACTCAGTCAGTAGCACTGTTGTTACCTAATGTTGTAATGAGATGTCTACAAGCAAACAATCAAATTTAAAGAGCACCAAGGACTCCACAGTTCAACCTTGAGCTACATATATTATCCTCTATTGGAATAATTACTCAATCTGAATTTGAGCCTCTATATTTAGGCATAAGGATCTAGACCTAACCTTGAAAGGCAGCCTACTTTCCTGCGTTTGCAAGAACAAGATAATAGCAATAGCAATAGCACTTAGGGCTATTTACAGCCCTCTCTAAGCGGTTTACAGAGTTAGCATATTGCCCCCAACAATCTGGGTCCTCATTTTACCCACCTCGGAAGGATGGAAGGCTGAGTCAACCTTGAGATGGTGAGATTTGAACCACCAAACTGCAGCTAGCAGTCAGCTGAAGTAGCCTGCAGTGCTGCACTCTAACCACTGAGCCACCTCGGCTCTATACTTTCAATGCCAGTTTCCAATTTAGTACATTTAATAAAATTTCCATCAATTAAGTGTTAGAAATGATAGGTTACACTTTGTAATAAAACAAACAATAAACTAAAATTTATCAGACTAAACTACTGAAATTGATTGTAAACATTAGTCTTTGAGGTTACTTGCCAGAAATTATGACCCTTCATTAGTCTCTTGAAAATAAACAAGACTTATCAAATGGATTTTTAAAAACCATATGGCAATTATTTTCAAAAAGGGAAATTTAACTCAGAACCTTGGATAAATTCATCAGATATCTCTTAGATGATTTCTACAGTAGCTGTTTAGGAGAAGTATACGATATAAGGTTGACTCAGCCTTCCATCCTTCCGAGGTGGGTAAAATGAGGACCCTGATTGTTTAGGAGAAGTATAGTGTATAAGGTTGACTCAGCCTTCCATCCTTCCGAGGTGGGTAAAATGAGGACCCAGATTGTTGGGGGCAATATGCTGACTCTGTGAACCGCTTAGAGAGGGCTGTAAAGCATTGTAAAGCGGTATATAAGTCTAAGTGCTATTGCTACTGCTATAAGTTTCAACAGTGATTCCAAATAGCCACCTTGGATCATATGAGCATCATTTCTATCTCCTGATTAAAGCAGTTATTCTTTTTTCAGCCATTTGCTTAAGTCTGAAGAAAGATGTGGCTGTTTTAATGAGCTGACTCATTAGAATAAATGCATTTTAATGAGCTGTGTTCTTGCTCAAACTAAATCATGCTCAAAACATACAAAGCCCTACTTTTACATGAGGCTGAATCATAAGAAAATTCACTTTGGATTTAGAGTCAGAATGATTTATATCAGAACACGACTTTTCCTTAGAGGATTCAATGAACAACTAGGAAAGGAATTTGGATCCATCACAACAGATTTTTCTAATTTAATCCTAGCAGATGTGTTCTATTCAGAAATTTAAAAAAGTAGAATTGAATTCCAAAGGTTCTGCATGGGAGTCTAAATTACCACCTTTAATTAATTAATCCTTTATGAATACATATATTAGCTAAAAATGATAAAAGTTATTTCTTATCATAGTTATCCTGATTTAAAATACAAACAGCTGCTCTCTGCCTGCTACTGCTGCTATTTTCAATTCCTGCCAAATATTTTAGCAATGTGATTTTTTCCTTATTATGCAGGTGCAGAATGAAATTCAATTTATTAAATCCCAAAATTAATCTGGAACCTCTCCTTGACCAACTTGACACCATTAATATAGCAATAGCAGCAATAGCAGTTAGACTTATATACCACCTCATAGTGCTTTACAGCCCTCTCTAAGCGGTTTACAGAGTTAGCATATTGCCCCCAACAATCTGGGTCCTCATTTTACCCACCTCAGAAGGATGGAAGGCTGAGTCAACCTTGAGCCGGTGAGATTTGAACCGCTGAACTGCAGCTAGCAGTCAGCTGAAGTAGCCTGCAGTACTGCACTCTAACCACTGCGCCACCTCGGCTCTTGGAATCATAGAATCATAGGGTTGAAAAGAACCTTTGAGGCCTTCTAGCAAATAATTTTACTCCGGTGAGCTATGAAATATCATAGTACAAGTCATCAAAATAACCTCCATAAGCATAAATAGAAAGAATCTTCCAGCTTTGTCTGAAACAATTTAATTCTATATATCTGTAGATATATTTTTGACAACTGGATGAGACGGCTATAAATGAACATCATAAAGAAAATATCAATGTATATAATTGTAAATAAACATCAGGAATTATTCATCTGATAATCTGTGGGTAAGAAAATGGACAGTTGGCATCAATGAATAACGATAAGCCACAGCCACTCAGCCCAAAAGCTCATCACTGCTTCGTATTAACATTTTGTTCTGTACTAAAAGTAACAATACATAAGAATGCTGCCTCTTCAGGAAACAAGAGGGTTACACCAAGGATGCTAAATTTGGAAACCTTTGGAAATGTTGTACATACAGCCTGTAACAGCATGGCCCATAAAAAAGAATTCTGAGCACTATAATCCAGAGCCATTTGGAGTCTGCTGGTTTCCATTCCTACCTATTTGATAAGAAGATTTATTTATTTATTTATTTATTTATTTATTTATTTATTTATTTATTTATTTATTTATTTATTTATTTATTTATTTATTTATTTATTTATTTAGTTTGTCGAACATGTAAAAGATAACAGGTATAAGTATAAACATAAATATGAACATAGTAAATGGGTACAAATTAATGGACACAGTAGGACAGGGACGATAGGCACGCTGGTGCGCTTATGCACGCCCCTTACAGACCTCTTAGGAATGGGGTGAGGTCAACAGTAGACAGTCTAAGGTTAAAGTTATGGGGGTTTGGGGATGTAACACCAGAGTCAGGTGGTGCATTCCAGGCACTGACCACTCTGTTACTGAAGTCGTATTTTCTGCAATCAAGTTTGGAGCGGTTTACCTTGAGTTTGTATCTATTGTGTGCTCGTGTATTATTGTGGTCAAGTAGTCATTGATAGGTAGGATGTTGTAGCAGATAATTTTGTGTACTACGCTTAGGTCAGACCATAGGCGGCGTAGTTCTAGGTTGTCTAAGCCCAAAATTTCAAGCCTGGTGGCATAGGGTATTCTGTTGTGAGTAGAGGAGTGGAGGACTCTTCTCATGAAATATCTCTGGACTCTCTCAATTGTATTAATATCCGATATACAGTGCAGATTCCAGGCAGAGAAGCTGTATTTGAGAATTGGTCTAGCAAAGGTTTTGTATGCCCTAGTTTGCAGTACAATATTACTGGAGAAGAAGCTTTCCAAGATTAGGTTGACAACTCTTAATGCCTTTTTGGCAATGCTGTTACAGTGAGCTCTGGCACTTAGATCGTTTGAGATGAGTATCCAAGGTCCTTGACAGAGTGATGGTCGTCTACGAGGTCATATCCACCCAGCTTGTATTTTGTGTTCTGATTTTTTTTGCCAATGTGTAAGACAGAGCATTTGTTGGTTGAGATTTGGAGTTGCCAATTGTTTGACCATTCTGACACATAGTCAAGGTCGCTATGTAGGGCAACAGCATTGTCGGTGGTGTTGAGTAGTTTTACATCATCAGCGAAGAGTACTCAGCTACTTATAATATGATCACAAAGGTCATTTATGTAAAGTATAAAGAGTGTGGGTCCTAAAACGCTGCCTTGTGGGACACCGCTGTTAACTGGTGCAGTTTTTGATAAGGTATTCCCTATTTTGACTACTTGTTGCCTATTTGACAGGAACGCAGCTATCCACTTATGCAGGGATCCGGAAATGCTGTAAGACTTTAGTTTTAACAGTAGTTTGTTGTGTACCACTGAGTCAAAGGCTTTGCAGAAGTCTATGTAAATTGCTGGTCAAGACGTGTGGTCCAAATGTTTTTGCAGTGTAGGAGTTGCAGATTATAGGACAAATTTTTTCTGAAACCAAACTGCTTGTTAGAGAGTAGGTTGTTTGTCTCTAAATGGAGGGTAATGGATTGGTTTATGATTGATTCCATGACTTTGCAGGTGACGCAACACAGTGAGATTGGTCTGTAATTTTCAACTAGGCTGGGGTCTCCCTTTTTGAAGTTAGGGATGACTGTGGCTAATGACCATAGGTTGGGCAAGGAGCTGGTTCTGAAGGATATTTCATAGATTATGCTTAGAGGTTCTGCTATGGGAGTGGAAAGCTTTTTTAAGAAGTAGGCACATAATCCATCAGGGCCAATGGATAGAGATGGTTTTAGGTTGTGTAGTGCTTTTTCAACATTATCTTCAGTAAAATCGATATGTAGGAGATAATTGCAATTAGTTGTAGTACGACTAGGAAATGTGGGGCTTGAGCCATTGCTGTTTACAAAGACTGAACTGAAGAATGTGTTGAAGAGGTTGGCCTTAATGGCTTCATCATTACAGTCTTTCACGTTAGGCCCTTTTAGGGGTGGGAAGGTTCTCGAGTCTTTAAGTTTGGTGTTTACAAAGTTATAGAAGGCGCTGGTGGATTTCATGCATAAAAGGTTTTCCTCTTGTTTGCAGTGGTAATTGGTGCATTCTGCCTTTATCTGGTGGCATAAGGTTTTTTTTTAAGGGACAAGAATGCCCTAAATGCCCCTAGGCTCAAAGTTGTCTAAAACTCTTGGCTTCTTCAGTAGTAATGATAATTTGTCAGTTTGATGGAAGAATGGTGGGAGTTGTCATCTGTCAAAGTGTGTGCTACAATAGTTCATTCTTGAAATAGAGGGTGTGCAACAGAGCTTATTTGCTACTATAAATCCTCAGACCCTGTTTGCATTGCAGTACTGTCAGAGGTGGGTTCCTACCGGTTCGGACCAGTTTTCCCGAACCAGTAGCAACCTGCTGGTGACATCACGGAGCCGGTTCAGTTGGTGCCAGTCCGTGGATGCTGCCATCTTTTTTTTTTTTTGATTATTTTTTTTTTTTGATTTTTTTGGGGGGGAATTTTTTTTCTTTTGCGCAATCGCAGAAGCTGAGATGCCAAAAACTCTGAGGGTATTCCATCTTTGTTTTTGGCTTTTGGGGGGGATTTTTTTTGGAATTTTCAGCACTGCGCATGCACACGCACCCACGCAGCGCGCCCACGTGGCACGGGAAGAAGTGAACCAGCGGCGAGGTAAGTTAGAACCCACCCCTGAGTACTGTGCTTTATTTCTGGAGTCAAAAATCAAGTGGCTCGTGAGCTGCTGTTCAATCTTGTTTTGTCTTCAATCCATTGTGACAGCTGTTAAAAAGGCCGGACGTTTGAATAAAGATTGAATTATGTTACCATGTATATCGACTACAGTGCCTTCTTGCAGCATTTCCTTGCCCACTTTTTCCTGTTTCTTGCACAGAGTGACCACCTCAAGATGCTTTCTGTGCTATGTTTGACCTAAAGAGCCGAGGTGGTGCAGTGGTTAGAGTGCAGCACTGCAGGCTACTTCAGCTGACTGCTAGCTGCAGTTCGGCGGTTCAAATCTCACTGGCTCAAGGTTGACTCAGCCCTTCCATCCTTCCGAGGTGGGTAAAATGAGGACCCAGATTGTTGGGGGCAATATGCTAACTCTGTGAACCGCTTAGAGAGGGCTGTAAAGCACTATGAAGTGGTATATGTCTAAGTGCTTTTGCTATTGCTATTGCTAATATTTTAATGCAGTTTTTCTTTTTAAAAAAATCAGCTTGATTTATCTTGGAATGCTTCTTGGCAAACATTGGTTATTTCTTTGAGTTTAATTTGATTGGATTTAATCTCATCCAGATGCTGTTGCTACTTCTGAGTTTTGGATGCTTTGAGGAATGATAGCTCCTAAGTCAGTAACTCCTTTTACAGCAGGTTGAAGAAACTCAATGAAATTAATATTAGTTATATATGTGTAAATATCCTGTCTGTCATGCCTGGAATCCATTTTGAGCATTGGATCTTCAGGCCACATTTAGGACTGTGGAAAACTGGGAGGGGGGATTGTAGGAGCTGGGGAGATATATAGTCAAAATAGCATTCCTTTCTCCGAGAGTCAAGGCCACTCTGCCCTGCACCTGGATGGGGTCTGACTGGGAGGCATTTCCAATTGGGACGGTGCATTGATTGGACCATGTGATGGACATGTGGGTGCTGGGGCAGGGACTTGGACTTTCATTTGGGTGGGGAAAATCTGGCAGCTTTCAGATTCGGGTTTTCCCAGATGTGCCAATATGACATCTCTTATAAAATGGAACTTGAGGAAACTCAAGCCTCTGAGTTTTCTTTCATTGTGGGTGTTACTTGGAACCCTGACACTGTCCTGGTAACCAGTGGTAAATTGCTGTAATAATGCGAATTAATTTCTTATGAACTTATAATAAAGTTAATACCAGGATAAAATGCTTTGTGCATATTGGACATCTTAAAGAGCATTAAATAAGAGGATTGTTTTTCTTTTCTTTTTCTTACAATCATTTTCTGGAGGCAGTTTATGGATTATTTGGACTTGACCTTTGAATGTTACGTTAGAGCTGAAAACAATAGAATTGTTAATTTGATTCTGAAATGATTGATATGTGTTAAAGATGCAATTATTCTTTTTGGTCGCATCCTAGTAATTATCAAGATATCAAGAATGATTGTTATGGAGGAGCAGGGTGCTGACTAAAAAATTTACATACAACATAAGAATACATCCACAATTAATTTGCACCAACAGATTGTTAATGCTTTTAAAACATTGGAATTATTTTAATAAGGGGGCAAGGATGGAAGCATTCAAATAGTATGGTGAATTTTTCTGAGATCCATTTATAGAATAATTTTCCTTCCTTCCTTCCTTCCTTCCTTCCTTCCTTCCTTCCTTCCTTCCTTCCTTCCTTCCTTCCTTCCTTCCTTCCTTCCTGTCTTCCTGTCTTCCTTCCTTCCTTCCTTCCTATATACAGTAAGCTAGGTGGATCAAACAATGAGTTATGAAGGTCCTTCCTTCCTTCCTTCCTTCCTTCCTTCCTGTCTTCCTGTCTTCCTTCCTTCCTTCCTTCCTTCCTTCCTTCCTTACTTACTTACTTACTTACTTACTTACTTTTATATGTTGAAATATTGTTGGTAGTGTTATATGTAACTTTTCTGTTGATATAATAAATAAAAAATAAAAAATATATTAATATATGGGTAACAAGATAATGTGACCATAAATTACTGTTTGTATATAAACAGTACAGTACATATAAATACACTTTCATTCTTCTTTTATAAAGGCATAAAATACACTACACTGCTAAAAGACTTGACCAGGTACTTGACCGAAGAATCCTCTTTCTAATCTGAGTACATTTCCCCATTAATAAAATATGGAACAGTGTCTAAATATAGCTTTTCTGCTAAAGAAAAAAGTTTCATTGTAGTTTTACATTTAGAATATGTGGGGAAGGGAGGCTTACAATTGTAAAATATAATTTAAGAAAATAGCCAGTTATCTTGAGAGTCTAAATGCTTTTATCTATGTTGCATAAAGTCCATCTTTCGGCTTCTGTACATTTGCTATGCTTGGCTTTTGCCTGATAGAAATATTTGCTATTGTTGTACTATTCATTTGTTCATGTTTTATTAATCAGATTTTGATTATGTACTCCATATAAACTTTTCACGTAAAGCCTATTTGTGTCTTGAATTGTGATATGTAAATAATTTTGTATTTTATAACTATATGGGTGAAATTTAGGGAGCCAGCAGTAGGGTACAATGTTTAAGGACTTTAAAGCATGATAAAAAAAATAGTTTTAAAATATGTTAATATTGTATTACAGTGATTCAATCAAAATTGATTAAAGGTTAGGTCAATAAAATCCTATCCAAGGAGTTCATGAACCTTTTTTGAATAGCTGCAAGTAGCAAATTTATTCATCCAGATGAATTCGGTAGAGGCAGGGATTCATTTTGAAAACAGTACATGTCTTTCATCAGTTGCTGTAAATTGTCTGAGAATCAAACTAACGAATAGCAAAAATGCATTGTCAATGAGATTGGTCTGCGTGGGATCCCAGCAGCATGTTTTCCTTGAAGAATTGTGCTTCTGCAGTCAAATGTACTGCTTATGTGTTGTTTTTTTTCAAAATAGCTGATTGTGCATGTTTCAATCTGGAAAAAATTCCCATATGTGCCTGCAATAGATGGTACGTAACTAATACAAAAGGTTGCTGAGAAAATCATTATTTTTTTAGGGCCGCTACTATTACAAGAGAGTTTCATTTCCCATGTGACACTATAATATGCAATCTGGCTTCCTGGCCAATATACCAAAATATGAATTAATTAATCACTTAGGAGATTCTAATTTAGTAAAAATTGCCAGCAGACTAAGGAAGTTTCAAAATATTCTTTCCTTTCTATGACTTCTGATGGTTGATCAATTCAGCATCTGTCATTGTTATTATTTTCATTATTACTTATCAAAAGAAATGCATTTTTTGTTTTAGCTTTATTAATATATTCAATATGTTCAGATACAATTATGTTTGAAAAACAACAGTGCAACTTTATGCAGAAATAAGACCGCTGAATTAAATTTACTAGTGAATTTTGGGACCATGACTTACATTGTATCAACTAAAGTCTGTTCAGCAAACGTATGGAAAAGCAAAATGAAAACATGAATTTGTAACCCATAATCATTTAAATAAAGTTTGTAAAGTACTTGCATACTGCCAGTCTAACTTTAAAAGTTTAGGTACATTATTAACTAATACAGTAATAATGACATGACTTGGATATAGTGGAAATTTCATTAAAACTTGGCTTTAACCTTCTATTTCAGCAGCAACCATCAAGAATAAAAAATTGCAGCAATAGGAAGGGTGATTGGATTGTTTATTTTTAATTAAAATAAAAATTGCAAGGCAATTAAATAGTATGAAATATAGTGGGTTTTTTAGGTTCTTTGTAAAGAAGTCATTCCAGAAAGGAATGTAACTCATCAGTCATTAGGATCTGCTCTGTGAAACTGTTGTAATCAAAGATTATAAAGTTCTCTATTAGAGAACATTAATACTAAACTCATTGTTTTGGTTCTTGTCAGTTGTTTTGGAGGGTTTTTTTTATTTGCTTTATGTTTCATATTGATTAAATTCTGGGAAAAAAAATAAAGAACTCTGAATACAAATTGGGATATAAGGGCAAAAACACAAGGATGAGAATTCAAACATCATTAGAATCCTGAGATAAATATAAAGAATACTGTATGTAAGCATAGTTCTAAATAGATGCTGTTTTGGAAAAACAAAATGAATGAATGAATAAATGGCAAATAAAATAAATTGTATAATCTTTGCTGTCTCACTGCTAAGCATCTCTCTAAAGAAGTCTAGATCCGTGATGGCGAACCTATGGCATGCGTGCCCGAAGTGGCACGCGGAGCCATGTCGCCTGGCACACGTGGCATCGCCCATTCCTCTTCTGGATTTCTGGAGTGCATGTGTGTGCGACAATCAGCTGGCTGTGCATGCGGCAGTGCCGGAAACTGGAAGAGCTGGTCTTCCGTTTTCCTGCGTGAGCATGCACACTGGCCAGCTGATAGTCATGCGCGCATGCACGCTAGAAACCCAGAAGACTAGCTGGCCAGCGCACATGTGCACGCCGGAAACCAGAAGTTCATTTTCAGGAGCGCACTTGCGCCCTGGGCAGCTTCTCTTCCGGGTTGCAGCCCAGATGAGCGCACGCACGCACATGCTCCCTTTTCGGCACTCGATGCCGAAAAGGTTTGCCATCACTGGTCTAGATGTTAACATAGCAGATGCTACCATGCATTTGCACTTTTGTAAAAGGAATTAGATTTTGATAACATGATCACACCTGCCACCTTGACATCTTGACACTTCCATGAATGCCCCTGCCTAGTGCTATTTTGAAAAGTTTGCAAGGATTTTCCAAAACCATTAATTGAATATTACTGTAATATCATAGTTAGGTGGGAATGTAACTTTCAGATACTTCCAAACCACAGCAAGTTATAGCCAATTTGCTTCATCGAGGAGGGAGGGGACAGTGATGCCTGTGGATTCATCTATTTCCCTCTTTAAATCTATCGAGGTAAATGATCTACTCTAAATTCCAACAGCTTAATTATGAACATTCTGAAGAAGTATTTATTCAGTCTGTCACAAATCCCATATGTTACAAAAAATCAGGTTTTTGTTTGTACTGGCTGACATGTTTTAATCCAAGATATGACTTTTTCACCCTCCCAGAAAACATACGTGAATAAAGGTTAAGAAGGGAAATGCCATAATAAGCAGAACTACAGGATTCATTTTGATGAACAGTATGAATACTGAGGAGAAATGTATACATTTAGATGGAGTCTTTTGGTTTGAAATGAAGTATTAATTTGAATCATATAATACATTTATTTTTTCTTCAGTTGCAGGCCTGCTCCTTATAGATACATATTTCATATGTAATAGAATTATAAGATGATGAAGGTGCTATCTTTTCAATCATGATGGATTCTCAGCGATTCTATTCTTTCCATATTTTCCGATTTTGTACAGCCTCTTTCAGTTGTTGTTGTTGTTTTTGTTCTGTTCCCCCACCCCTGGCTGCTATTGGCTTTGATGGTGTCCAGCCACTGTGTTTTGGCACATCCTTGCTTCCTTTTACCACCATTCCTTATGCAATAAAAGATGTACCAATATAAACAGCATATTGGAAAACTACTCATTCTCTGCTTTGAGGTTTCACCACTTTCTATTGCTGCTTCTTTAATATTTGCTGTTTCCCCTACATTTGAACTCGAATCACTCTTTAGGTGATTTAATTGATGTTCTATGTGGACTGTACAATGTGTATACAAGGAGAGTGAAAAAAGTCCTGTAGTGACACAGATTATCATATTTCTGCTTCAATGCCTTTGCCACAGGAAGAAAGTCATGCCCTTAAAATGCTGTTATTTTCAGTGTCATTATACAATACTGTGTCTGAGAGGTAGAGATAGGAGTTAGCCAAGAAAATGTTCCCTTAAAATCTGAAAGTCAAAGCTTCCTTCAAGAGCACCCCCAAGCTTAATTGGCATCTCTAAGGAACTAAAGTAGTATGTGAAAATCCTATGCAGAGGTGGGTTCTTACCGTTTCTATCCGGTTCTTTAGAACCATTAGTAACTTGGCAATGACGTCACAGAGCCGGTTCTGTCGGTGTCTCCATGGGTGCTGCCATCTTGGATTTTGCTTCTGCGCATGCGCAGAAGCTAATTTTTGCTTCTGCACATGCGCAGAAGCTATTTTTTGATTGCTGCGGGCGTGCACGCACAGCGCGCCCCTGAGCAAACCAACAGCAAAAGGATCCAGAAGCCACCCCTGGTCCTATGTCTTGTTTTTTTCAGTGTAGGCACAAAGGTGAAAGTAACAATGGTCTTCATATATTTAGCATAAATAATTCCAAACAGCAAATTGGCTGCCTTAATTAATTTAAATTGATGGACACATAGTCTCATGGTTCCCAAGTTCATTTATTTTCTTTTATTTATATCCCACCTTTATTACTTTTATAAGTAACTCAAGGTGACAAACATACCTAATACCTTTTCCTCCTCCAATTTTCCCCACAACAACAACTCTGTGAGCTAGGTTGGGCAGAGAGAAAATGGCCCAAAGTCACCCAGTTGGCTTGCCTAAGGCAGAACTAGAATTCACAGTTTTCTAGTTTCTAGCCCGGTGCTTTAACCACTAGACCAAACTAGCTCTGGCTTCTATCTAGAAATTGGTTTACCATTGTTAACTGAATTTGTTTCAAATCCATGTTGGAATTCATGAGGGCTACTGCTAAACATTTATCTACAGATTGCACTGCATTTTTTTCCTGGAATCAACAGTAGTTAAAAATATTTTATTGGGATTAGATCACAGTCATAGTGTAATGCCATATGGGGGAGGGGAATGGTCTAAACAAAGGAATTAATGGCCAAAGTATCAAGTGTTATTCACTTGGAGGATCTAGCCATCTGTTTAACAACAGGTCAAAGGCATTGCAGATTGCATTGTGTGTCTAAAGGCCAATATGAATGCAAATGTAATTGATGTTGCAGTCCATTTGGAAAAACCTTAATTTACAGCCTCTTTTTCCAGGATTCTGATTCAATACTCTGCAAACATTCAATTATACCATACAGCTACTTCCAGAGGTCAGCCTTCATTGGCAGAAACTTGAAATCATATAGGTTGCTTCTGGCATTCATTATTTGCCAGAATAATGAAATAATTTATTTGCCAGAACTGAAATAAAGCATGGAGTACAAGAAAAAATAAGCAAAAATTTAAAAATAATGAGATCTTCACAAATACATGATAATTTTACTAAGTATCAGAGAGTAGGTTTTTCTCATGGTGTCTTTAAGAACTTAAATGAGTAAACAAAACTCTTATGTTTAAGGCATCAGAACAACATATAAGCATGATTATTGTTTTAATGTTTTTTTGTCAAAACACAAATCTAAAAAAAAAAAGCTAATTTCTGTTCCATATTTTCAGACTTGGCACTGCAATTTGGCCACATTATAAGAGTGCTTTGCCCAATGTAATGTAATATCCAATTCACTCTTCATTTTTCCAAGTTAAAGGAAACAAGTAAAAATGTGGACATCAACATTTAATTTTATTGTCGAAAGACAAATCTTGCTTGTCAAAATATCATAGAAAATTGACATCCAGAAAATCCAAAGCCAGTCAGGCAAAAACACACATTATTGTCATGAGCCCAGAACTCTAATAGCATCTTCATAAAACAAAATTCCCTTGATATCTGAAAAATGCAAATGATGTTCCATCACACCACCACCGTGTTTGACATGTTCTTACTTTCAATCAAACGATTTACATTTTCTCTTATACTCATCTTCACTTGTGCATGCGTTGCTTGGATTCAGATGGGGAAAAGAAGACATCAATGATTTTTTGGGTAGAGTAGCAGATCTGTGCACCTTCTGCTTGCAAGAAGGAATATTTTCCCAATCGATCCTAACAACCACAAATTCTTAAGTTCCAAATCTAATGGAGATAACATGCATGATGTGTGTCCTTTACATCATTTACACTAATGCATTTGGTACATATTTAACAGTTTCTGTCTTTCCTTCCACCAGACATGAAGTAACTGGATTGGAAACATGCTGTTAACTACATTCTCTGCAGAGCTCCTGTGCCTGATTGGCATGCAGCCCAGTCTCCTAAATGCACAGCATTTGTAAATGCAGTGTATAATGGGAAAACTGATGTCCACTTTTTTTTAACACTAAAAATGGTAAATGAAAGTACATTGCATTCTACATAAACACCACTCTTTATAAACATGTTCAGAATTAAACATTTCTAGACTTGGTCTTCTTTTCTACCTTATCAGCATTTCCCCAGCCTGAATGCATGGTTGTTATTTACATTTATTTAACGCCAACATGGGGAGCAGTATTAGGAGAATATCTTTTTTATGTTCTTTGTCTTATCTTTACTCATTTTTTATTCTGTCCCTCATTTCCCTTTGGAAACTTCTGCTGGAGACTTCAGTGAATAACAGAATAACAGAGTTGGATGGGAACTTGGAGGTCTTCTAGTCCAACCCCCTGATCATGCAGGAAACTCTATACATTTCAGACAAATGGTTATCCAGTCTCTTCTTAAAAACTCCCAGTGTTGGAGCACCTACACTTTCTGGAGGCAAATCGTTCCACTGATTAATTGATCTGTCAGGAAATTTCTCCTTAGTTCTAGTTCTTAGTTCTCTCCTTGATTAGTTCCCATCCATTACTTCTTATCCTGCCTTCAGATTATTTGGAGAATAGGTTGACCCATTGGCTTGGAGAATAAGTTGATCCCCCTTATTTGGTGCCCATAGTAGAATTCTTCTGAATGTATTTTTTCTATCAACAGCAACTTTCCGTAATACTAATACTATGCAGCCCATATTATTATCAAAAGCAACAATCTTCATATCTAATATAGACAAACTTTATTCCCATGTTGAACCACTAAACATCCTAGTTGCCAATAAATTATCATTGGTATTCTACTTTCCAAAATTTTCCCAAAAGTTTTCCCTCATAAAGACTATTTGGAAGAATAATGTCTATTTCCTAGGACCAATTAAACAGTTAGGATCCTATTTGCATTTCCCCCAAATGTTTGATGCAATGTTCCAGTCAAAAATAGTTTACACAACTACTTTTATGGGAAAGAGTGTCCATATATCAGTGAGAGCAATATGCAGAAGTGGATTTTATTAAGCCTTGCCAAAATGCATTTATGACAAAAATGTCATAAGAAAATGAGGTTTTAAATGTGAAGAGAGAAAAGCCTGCAAATGGGCATGGAAATGGGTATATTGGAAAAGTGGAAAACTGAAACTAAGATTGACATCTTCATCTGGCACTCAGGTCAAAAAACCAAATAAATAAATGCTCCTGTCTTCTGACTGACTTGATAGATCTGCCCAAACAGCTTCTAAAAAAATACGAATTCTCACTCTGAATGTATTTGTTCTGACTGTGCTAGAATATGGTTATCTCTGTAAATGCCCAATCCCTTCTGGTTATTTCAGTCTTGATTTAGTGAGATGCTCTCCTTCTGTTTTAAGAATTAATAAACATGTTGCCCTTGTTTCTTTGTTTTTTTAATCCTATCTGCCAATTTTTGTATTGCATGTTTTATTGTCCTCTCCCTCCTCATATTTAATTATTTTAAAAAAATACTACTGTAATTGAAATAGTAACAACTTTATATGATTGTATTTATTGAAGTAGCCATTTTACTGACTTTTGTTTTAAAGGATTGGACTGCCTTAAGTACTTAAAGTCTGCTTGAGCCTGCTTGGAAAACGTGTTGCAGTCAAAGCTGTCAACCATAATAGAACACAGTTCATTTTAGTTCTGAACTAAATAAAGGATTTAAATAAAGGGCAAGAGATTGTACTAAATTACAGTAAATCACAACATGACAATAGCAGGATTTCACTCTCGGTCTATTGCCATTGGTTTAGATTTTTTTTTTTTAATATTGTGGTATGAATATTTACTTTTTTGTTACTATTTGCATATGCTCATTCTAGAAGCCAAGGATCAAAGCCAAGGTTCACAGGATCTTCTTACTTTTCATAATAAAAAAGGAAGCAGTCAGGGACCAGGTATGCAGCTCAAAGCCCATAATACTCTTTATTAAACAATATGAAAATAGCTTTTTTTGCAATAATTAAATTGATATTTAGCAATAGCACTTAGACTTATATACCGCTTCATAGTGCTTTACAGCCCTCTCTAAGCGGTTCACAGAGTCAGCATATTGCCCCCAACAATCTGGGTCCTCATTTTACCCACCTCGGAAGGATGGAAGGCTGAGTCAACCTTGAGCCGGTGAGATTTGAACCGCTGAACTGCAGCTAGCAGTCAGCTGAAGTAGCCTGCAGTGCTGCACTCTAACCACAGCGCCACCTCGGCTCTTCACAATTTATATTTAGCATATGAACAAATCAAATTAAAAGGTCTTTGAGATGTAATTTTTCTATGTACCTGTACTAAACTATAAACCCCCTGTGTTCAAGTCAATTCTTAGTAACAGATGAATCAGTTTATTTCCAACATACATCAGTTGCATGTAAAAAATTTCTTCATCCCATTTCTTAGTATCTTAGTTTAAGCAATTTATTCTTAAGATATTTGCTCAAAAATGACACATGCATATTAGAATGTATTTTCAATTACATTACATTCCTTTTTTTATCTATTTGCACAAATGTTGATATATTATTCTAAACCAAGAATGGTATAAAATTTGAGAAAGAATGAAACCTGATGAACAACCATTGTTCTGATCATAAAGCTTATTCAGTTGCAGATATTTTTACTATAATCCAAAATAGCTCATTTATCCAATATCTTTTCACTAATGATGATTGTGTGCCATTAAGTCAGTGCTGATTCTTAATGGTCACCTAGACAATTTTTTTTCTCTGAAGGATCTGTCTCCAACCTGGTCTCCAATAATCACTACTGTAATTGAGTCCATCCACCTTAATGTTGGTGATCCTCTTTTCTTTTTTTCCACCTTTCCCAGCCTTATACACTTCCCCAGAGAGCTAGATCTTCACATAATGTTCCAAAAGCCAATAAATTTTACTCTCCATTTTGATTTCGAGGGGTGATTTTGACAGTAAAGTTTTATTACATAATTTCCTAAAGATGTTTAATTTCCCTTTGACAGAGCAAAATCATCTTATGCTTGAATGCTTTATATTACAGTCATTAAATTTGTTGAAAACAGTTTTGTGGATGAAGTTATAGGACTGCAGCACGGTGATCCAATCGCTTTATGGCCTTTTGATATTGTTGCTCAAACTTTTTTTTCCTTCTATTAACTTACAGCATTATAGGTTGTGCTGAGGTAAACCACTAATTAGAATCTAGTATATTGTAAATGGGTGAAATGGGGCGTTGGTCTTACCTGAGACGCCTCTTCTCATAGGGTGGAGCCATCATTCAGGATGGGTTGGCCTCTGCCCATCAGCCAATGAGGACCGAGTCTGTTTTGCTTATGCTGGGATACTTCTTGTACCCTCCCAGCTTAGACGAATCCGAGCAGACTCAACGTGGCAAGTCGTAGAAAAAAACCAGTGCACTCCCATCCCGAAAAAAAAATAGCCAATCAAACCAAGTCAAACCAATAATGCCCCCAACGAAGGGCCACTAACCGGAGAGAAGAACCACGCCCCGACAGGAACGCAGAACAGAAACAGTCCAAAACAAACTCCAAACAGGGGAGGGACTGAATGATGGCGCCACCCTATGAGAAGAGGCGTCTCAGGTAAGACCAACGCCCCTTCTCCATAGTGGGTGGAGCCATCATTCAGGATGGGACATACCAAAGCGAAAGGTCCCTTCAAGGGGTGGGCAAAGTCTCCGAACCTGAGGTGCCCCCTTCGATTACACGCTGTAATACCCGGCGACCAAAGGCCGCGTCCGCGGAGGCATAGGAGTCTATCTTGTAATGGCGAATAAAAGGCGTGGGGGACGCCCACGTCGCTGCACGGCACACCTCCTCCCAAGGCGCCCGAGCCGCCCATGCCGCCGAGGACGCCGCACTGCGAGTTGAATGCGCCGTTATTCCCGCCGGCCGAGGGAGAGAAGCGAGCTCATACGCCTTGGCAATAGTGCCTCTGAGCCAGCGACCGACGGT